>QFFB01000234.1:0-31540 GCA_003316465.1 Ramaria cf. rubripermanens
AATCTGGGGAGAGATGAACATCAGAAACAAGTAGCTTCTAACACCATGAATTGTGAATTCACCTCGGCACCAACCACTGCCACCACTTCTCGCTGTGGCTTTGATGGTGGACACTATTCGTCTCAAGTTGTGCCCCCAGAACAGAATTTCCGAGGCCTCCCCGTCGACCTTTATGATACTGTGCAGTTTCAATATATGGACTTCCCACCTGCGCGCTCTGGCTCTGGCAATTGGCTCCCATGTTCACCTTTTGTGCCACACACTCTAACTTATCAGCTCCAGCATACTCTAAATACTCCCATACCCTATGAGCCAACGGCCAGGTCAGTCATTTCAATTAGGACTACCGCTATTGACGCGTAAGTTGCCCTTACATGTAGCATTCCCTCACTTTCTCGTCAGCATCAGAATGGCCCTTCGTGTTCTATTTATCATTCAGACCAATTCCCAGCGGCATTGTGAATGTCGCGGTCTAAGTGAGTGCATGCCCCTTCTCTCGGATGCCCAATGCTATCCAGCTAATTCCCACATTCTTAGAGGCCTCACATCGACACTGCCATCGCTCTTGAGTAATCTGCATGACACTCGTACCTGTATTGCTGAGATTGGACTGGACTGGAAAGGGATTATCGAGTACACTTGGGGACATTTGTTAGTTTTCGTTAGGGTCTAGAGGACAACGAATGGAACCGCTTTTAGCAATATATCAAGCGCTTGACTTATGTAATCATTTGAGCGTCCAACTGATGAAGACACATGATGCCTTCCGACAATGGCAAGCCATCCAAAAAGCCCTCTGGAGCTAAGGTCGGTCAGCCGACTCCGCCTCGGTCGCCTTTCAAGTTTGGCAAGCGACAAGCCTCGGAGGTTACGTGGTCACGGTCAGCATCTGAATCTACTGCAGGATCTGCCACGAGCGAACGCGCCTGGTCATATTCGAGTCCTCTTGGTGACAATTTAGCTTCGCCTGCAGGCGAAAACATCAGTGGGCCATATGATTCATCTCAGACTGCTGTCCGTCTTGTACACACACGAGCTTCTGAGTCGGATTCAATTACTGGTTCCATGGGAGGACTTGGTGTCAATACCGCGGCTGTGATTGTGGAACCTGTGGTTCTATCCCCAGAAACTACGTCTTCTCGACCTGCAACCCCATCGAGACATACTCGCCGCGACTCTACACCTCCACCTTCCAGGCCGACAACACCCATACCGTCAAAGTCCCGGATACATTGGAACCAGCTACGCAATGCCATAGTACCTAGTGCTACCCCACCTTCTTCAATTCGATCACCTGCTCCTGACCCAATTCCTTCCCCGTCACCCTTTACCACGGCCCCTTCACGCCCCCAGACCCTGAGGCCTTCTCGTTTTGCGCGCCTTGGTTTTCGTCAAGTCGTTGACCATACCCGTGAAGTGGCTCATGATGAAACAGACAGGTTTAACGCGGAAGTATATCAAGCGTGTGTGAGCGCCAGGTTTGGCGATGTCAGGCGTAAGGTTGAGAGAGAAGCCTCTCAATCAGTATATCTACCTTTCGTGTCGACTACATCCCTCCCTTTGTCTTCCGCCACCGCTGCCAGTCAAACAAATAGGTCCAATCAGTCGACCGATTCACTTGGACGAGCCGTTCCCTCCCTAAAACTACTTCACCAGACCTTGGTACGCTACGCATCCATTCCATCGCCTGTAGGGAGTATAGCACGCCTTCCGTATGAGCCCGAGGTTCTATCGGTTCTTTTGATACCTTTCATGGAGGAGACTGGGCTCGAGGATGAGGAGCGGTGGCTTGCAGTGGAAACCTTCGAGATTGCTGTCAAGACATGGCGTGGCTCGTCTGAACAGGTGACGATACAATTATAGTGTCGAAATTACTTTGGCTCATGTTTCAAAGTGTGACATTGAGCGAGTTTTATGGTGCTGCAAAGCGGGGTGCATTCCAGCGTCGCCCGTGCGCTCCCGTATTCTGGCCATGCTGTCGAACTTGCTGTTCTCCTCCACACCCTTACAGGACGGAAATCCCCTTTCTCTACAGAACATTTTTCAAGGTTTACAATTACTGCTCCACACTTTTAGTAGGCATGCGCAGATATCCGACATGGATACAAAAGTTGTCCTCGAGCTCTGTACACGTGTATCAAGCGGAGCATGTGGGCAGCTGGATGTGAATCAAATCGAGCAAGAGTATGGTGCAGAGTGGAGTTCTCTAGATACCGAGGAATCGATCCGCGTACAGATTACGGCGGAAAGCGTAGTGCGATGCATGCAGGATGGTTCTGAAAACTTCAGGCGCTGGATTTTGCATGAGTCGGTGGAGGTACTTGTTGCGACCGTACCTGCCCTTTACATTGCTCTTGATTAACATTCCCTCTTCAGGCTTACTGGCCATTATCCTCTGCGCCATTGAGTCCGCTCTGCAAAAGGATTATGTCGCGGCGCTTGAGTACGTTTCTTCGATCGTCGCTTTATTTACTCCGGCCAGACACGACTCAGGGCAATCACCGCCTTTCGGATTCGGATGCCAACGTTATCATGTATCTTTTTCAACACAACGCGCTGGCTGAGCTAGACCAGTTGCCAGTGCCCATACATGCACTCGACAGTCGTGCGCTCGCTATTGAGTTGCTTCTGGACCTTCTATCTGTAAATGCACAGGGTCCGAGGCAACAAGCCACGGAGCTCATTTGCAAGTGGTGCGACGATTCGAATGAATGGAAAGAATGTATGGAAACTGCAGTCCGCCTTCTCGTCAGTCGTGTCTATTTGCCTATTAGTTTTGGTCTTATACGCTACACAGGTCGAGAAGGCCGAGTGGTCCCATTTTACCAAAGCGCTTCGAGATGTGATTAACAAAGTACCCGATGAGGGGCGTAAGCGTATCATATCAAATGTTTTCCCGGCCTTACATATGGTAGGGTTTATTCTTCCCATCGTCAACTCTTGATTCACGTAACGTCATAAGCGCCTGGTTATAGATCCTCCTCCATATCCGCTACCGTCCTTGACTTCGCTCTTGCAATCGTTAGTTGAGTTGTATCCCCAGCAGTTCTATAAACCGCTCTTTAGCCTGGCTGGGGCGTCCAGAGGTCCGACTCTTGTGGGACATCTGGGTGTCGTGACTGCGCTAGCTCGTCATCTTCCGGATTTTTGGATTCGTGATTCGGAAATGATGTCAGTCGCTCTGATGAGCGACGTTGGAAGTGCCATCGGTATAGGAAAGCTGCAGGAGGGTCAACCAGTATCATGGTCAAAGACGAGGATAGGCCAATCTTTGATCATGTTGGAACTTATTCGATGCATAAAAGAGTTAGCAAAAGAGAAAAAGGATACCACTTCCGTAAGCATGTCAAGACTAACTACAATTGCAATCTAACTCGCCCATAGCCTCCAGATAGCGCTCAAACTCAGGCATATCGGTTTGTCACGGGCCTTGAAGCTCGATTGGCCATAATGTTGGAAGCAAAAGTGCGTGCTCCCCGTTATCGCCTTAGTGACATTACTTCGGACCAATTCAATCTTTACAGGAACAAAAAGCTTTTGTCCCCTTCTCTCAGCGAATTTTATTGAGCACCCTATTCCTGGAGATCCGGTTGTTTTCCAGATCCTTGAAACCGTTAGTCTAACGTTTTCGCTCTTGAGTATGCTGACATCAGTTATCCAATAGTGCGCAATGGCTTCAAAGAATAGTGACATGGGTTACACAGTCATATTCCGGAGCCCCTTTGCAGAGCGCGGACAATCCTTTCATTGATGAACATGAATCTCCTCAACAACACGTGGGGGACGAGGCTTATGATGAAGTCATGACAACTGTGGGGAAGATACATTCCATGTATGTCGCTTGCTGGCAGATTCCTGTCTCCAATTCACGGGTGTGTGCGGGCTATTGTTCATCATTGATCCTACTCACTGAACCCTTCGCAGCGCAGCACCGTGCTCTTTTCACCATCGATTGACCCACGTTCTCCAGGGAGTACCGCGGAACAACCTGCCAAAGCAGAAGCTATCAAAGAACGCGAAGTTTTTTTGGCTACCTTGCCTGCTAGCGTTGCGTCCGCTACATTACGCGTACTGGTAGCTGTTTGTGCTTTGCTCACCCAAACAGAGCACCGTGCCCTTGGTCCTGTGTTATGGTCACAATTTATGGACGACTCTGATCTTCACATACTGGCTCCCGTAAGTGAATACATACGTGACCTAAGAATGTTGTTCAAAGTTTGCCTGTTAGGCTTGTTTCTTACTGACACATTGTTTCGAGAAATCCTCTGAAGATATAACACAACTCGTCCAAAATGACAAGCATAGGTACGTTGCATCTACGTAATAGCCATTTACACTTCTCGATGGTGTAGCAGCTCCGACAGTACAACCAGACGAATCGCAATCCGACGCCTAATGACCTTGTACGCTTGGCGTTCACAGCTTCTTTCCCAGACATATATCTACGACCGAGGGCGAGGAAGGCCCTTTAAGTTGGCTCGACAACCAATCGCGTTTGTAGCTATCGATGTTGGATCTGGGAGTTATGTTCACGAGCAAACCGATGAGGATCGCAAGAACCTTCCTGGTGGGACCCTACCGTTTGAGCTGCGTAAAAGATTGGCAGAAGTCGGCTGGGAGCAGGACGATTTGCCTACGGATACTCGACTCGAAAAAATCAGGGCGCCTATCTCGTTATTTCCGGTCTCACAGTTTGACCATGTCAATACTGTGCGTGAACCAGTCACCAAGTCACCCTCACTAAGCGCAGAAACTGGCAAGCCCCTACCTCGTCGTACATCCAGTGCTTCAGGACATCATCCGGGAGCGAAACGTCGACCGGTGTTCGTTCCCGCCTTGGTGTCATTATTTTCATCCATGGCTCTGCTCACTGCCGATTCAGACTCAGTCGTGGCGAGTGATGCACGAGAAGCAATCCTTCTGATGCTTCGGGATGACCCCGTCATGCTCTGTCGACCAGTCATGGATACGTTATCCGCAAATCTGGCACAAATAGGAGATGCAATTTCTTTGCTTCGCGCTCTTCTTCATACCCACAATCGCCTCCCTCCGGCTGCGAGCCATCATATATTTTGTATTCTAGGTGGATTCCTGAAATATGTCGCTCGCGATTCCGACACGGATCCAAAGGCTCTTCGCGCTTTTTCCTACACTGTACCCATTCTTTCTAAGTTGATTAACCAGGTTAGCAGCCTTTCTATCAGGGATTTGCGTCGATCAAAGTTCGAAATTTACGTCTTCCCTTCCGGATCGCTATGGTTTCCTTCGACAGCACCGCCATCCACTATGTTTCCACAGTCACTCGGCCCTACCGTTAACCCCTTCGACGAACTTCCACCTCAACTTGTGGCTATCAGTATGATCCGCACTGCACAAAATATGCTTTTATTTGACATGCTCAAGCACAAACCACAAGAGGCGCATATCATTCGGAAGACTCTAACGAGACTAGTTCTCCCAGGAGAGAATAGTGGGAACGAATTGGATGCTCGCAGCTTTCTCCCCAGACGAGTATCTGGAAAGCGACGACGAAGTGGTTACCACCAGGTTTCTTTAGCCTTAAGCAGGAGCTACTTACTCCTCTTGGAACAGCTTTTTCGAACAATGTCTAGAAGTTTCAATAACAGGGGCGAGTTGGCACGCCTGTTCGATGGCCTTAATAGGATATTGCTGGCGCATGGAGATGATATTGGAATTGTTAGTCATGCTTTGATAGGTCAGCCGCTAGCTATTATACTTCCTTGTTTACTAATTACATGTTGCAGCTTGTATGATTGGAGTCACGCGATTCAGGAGATTCGTATCGTCCAGCAGAGGCTTCACACTTTTCATGCCAAGCCTTTTAAAGGCGTACGCCGAAGCGGAAGGTCACTTAGGCATTCGACATGCCATACAGTATGCCTCGAGTCGCTTTTACGCCATTCACGAAGAGGCATATCTCTTCCAAAGTGTCGACCTTGCTTCAAGTATTCTTGTAAGATTGGAACACTCGGAAGACCAGGATTGGTTTGCTAGGAAAATATGGCGGTTGTTTTCAGCTCTCAAGGCACCACCACATCAGGGCATACCAGACGCTGCCGGCATTCGTGATTGCAACAGGGCGGAAGAGCGGGAGGCGCTTATTGCCGCCACCGTCACCGACGACACCCCACAGACAGTCCGGCAGGAATCACCTGGTGGAGAGCAAGTGAAGGAAATATATGCTTCAGGACAATACGACAACAAGTTACTTCAGCTGGACGATCTGGCAAAACTATTCCTTACAGTCATCGCCCATGATCACACAGTGGTACGGTCTCAAAATTTCCTCACGTTGTTTCGACGTATGGCGCCGGATTTTTATCATGGCTCGAAATCAGCTCGTGAGGTTTTACGAGATGGTATATCTGCTCTTAGTTCTGCCCTATTCACGAAGGCTCTTCGTCAAAAAGTCGCCGAGAGCGACCAAGGACGACCATTACGGCACGGTGCTGTTGATACCCTTGAGTCAGAGCAAGGCGCCAATGTTTTTGACGACCCTTCCACCCCCTGCAACCACGTGATCATGCGAAGGGAGTATCTAAGCCTAGTACTAACGTTCACTCAAATGGGCGGTGATCTTCGACAAGGAACTATACAACGCTCAATGGATCTTGTGAAAGCTTTATTGAAAGAGTTGACACGTCCAGATCCAAAAGCCGAAGGTGTTTTCCTCCACAAGCTCACAGAGAGTTCTTTCTCACGTTTGGGTATTACTGCGAAACATGCACTTGCTCTGTTGCATGATATTGCACCCGTGATAAAGGCGTTTGCTCTGTCCATGGACTGCAGTGGTGTCCTGGACTCCGTTACAGGGCTGCTCCAAAGGTCAGAACTGGCTAACAACGCCGGATTTGTTCAATTTGTTGTTGACCAGATTGCTGGACCAATGCTAGAAGCTTGCGGGGATGCAGCATCCGAAAATTTGCTCATGTCTCTTCCAATGAGGGCTTCCGTAATTTCGCTCGTCTGTCGCGCAGCGGCCCTCGGAAACGTCAATTTGGCAAGCATCATTGAGAAACAGACCCCCTCCCCTGGGTTTTTAGTCGGAATAGTCTTACCCCTATGTTTAACCATGAAGACATCGGGAGAAATTGCGACAGAGAAGCAGTGGCAAGCTAACGAGCGTGCGGGGCAACACAGCCTTGTCTTTGCTCGTCTTTTGGTATATACTATGGATGCTTGTCGTAGAGTCATGGAGGTCGAGAATGGGAGGTCCTCGCCGCTACCCACTCTTCACCGACGAGAGTCTGAACGAAGCAGACAATCATCTCGGTCACTGAGTCGGATGCCCCTTGCTACGCTAGCAGTTGTGATGCAGATTATCAAGGCTATCGTCATTCGCACAGCAGATGACCTATCCAAGGGACTTATTGGAATCTGGGCCCGAGTGGCTCGGTTTTTGCAACAACTTTTGGACGATGGGGATGCACGCTTCGCTTTGCCATCAGTTTCATCGCCGATCCCATCGCCCTGGCACTCTCCACAACAAGGCCTAAGTCCAAGGAGCACTCATGGGCGGACTCGGTCTACTTCTTCACATGACTATAACTCTCCATCGGCTGCTAATAGTGTCAGTGCTCCCCGAGTTATTGATTATCTTACTTGGTCACTCTTGGAATTTCTCTGTTGTGCTCCCTCACCTTTGACCCTCCAGTTGCGCCTCTGGATGCAGGAAAAGGTGCACAAGTTGGATGCTGAATTGAAAGCGAGAGAAATCCCCGGCCCATATATGGGACGTGATTCCCGCCGTCTTTCCTCATCAGTGTTTGCGAGAGCCCGTGGTTCGTCCACATCACCAGACGCTCTACGAGCCTCACATGTGCTCTCTAGAACACCGAGCGACTTGAACCTATCAGTGTCCTCCACAGATTCCAATGCTTACGCCCGCTTTTCTCCTCCCTCTCCTACTTCTCCTCATTCGCCGCAGCAAGCGTGGACAGGACCACGGATAATTCATCTTGGTCCTGCAAAAGACCACCACATGTTTCAGCCAGTAGAAAGATTTTCCGAGCACAGCCAATTGAAGAGCCTTGCGCGTCATACCTACATTGAACTACCTTCGCTCGTAGAAAGGACACGAAATCGTATTCGACTCGTGCAGACCTCCATGGGCTACAGTCGGCTCTTGCCTGTAGAAGGCCAAGGAAGCGAAGCAAACGAGACATATCCGAGGGCTTGGACGGGCACATCGGGATTAACTATGATCGCAAAGGAAGCGAAACTATTAATGGAAGAGTTTCCTGAGAATTTCCACGAGACCTTGGGCGGCGACTTCTTGGACATACCTTCAAATCCGACCATTGAACAGGCTCAGGAAAATAGTCCAAAAAGATCACCCACACATGCATGACTGGTATCACGTGTTTTAACTTATTTGGTTCTGTACCGGTTTTTATAGAGATTATGTGAATCAGATAGCATGAGACTTTGTGCCCGTACATGCCC
Organism: Ramaria cf. rubripermanens; assembly: GCA_003316465.1. Lineage (NCBI taxonomy): Eukaryota > Fungi > Basidiomycota > Agaricomycetes > Gomphales > Gomphaceae > Ramaria > Ramaria cf. rubripermanens. The sequence continues at coordinate 8,467 of QFFB01000234.1, forward strand.
CACAGCCCGATAAAACCAAGGGAAGATATAACTTCACGCCCAAGATAAAAGAACAGTTCCACCCAGTAGGAGGCTGGTGTAGAATCTCCATGAGTTCATCCCACTGACGGCCATGCTTGGTGCTCCATTCATGACGGTCGTTTTATTGGTGACCAACACCGATGGGACTTGAAGCCCACTTGTTGATGCGTTGGAACCATAGACGTAAGATTCCGCGCCAGAGGGTATTGATCCTGCCGGGTCAGAGCAGTTGATAGAGATCGACTGAATCAGGGTATAGAAGTGCCCGGCAGCGACATAGTCTGGGTCGTTCCAGTTAATCATTCTGGCACGAGATAGTTAAGAAGAAGAGAGAACATGTATTACAGCAACGGCTTACCCTCCAGCCCATTGAACAGTGCCGGGTGCAGAGGTGTTGATGCCAGCTGGCCACAAACTAGATGATCCTCGATCAGTAACTTTCGGAAACCATTGGAATGTTTTAACACAGACCTTAATTGTACCCGAGCCGGCGTCGAAGGATAGGCACCCTTCAGGTCGGCCTTGGATACAGTGCGATCTACCTGCCCATCGACTAAGAAGCTTAACGTATCTGGTTGCCAGTCGATCTTGAAAGAAAGGCATATCAATATGACGTGCTCCAGAGCCTATAATAATAACAATAGTTCGGTCACCGTATAATCGTGGTAATTGGCAAAGGTGTCCGTAAGGTTGTTGATGGTCAGGCCGTTGTTGTCTGTAGTGCATGGGCTGATTAACATCTAAAGAAGTGCGTGAACAAAGCCCTCACAGTTCGGCACGCCGAGCCAGTAAAAGTTGGTTTGTCCCTGAGTAGTTTGAGTGCCTGGCGAGAACGACGTTATAAGCGCCCAGCCTGATGCACAGACCAAAGGTACACGTACCGGGAAATTCCCAATCGATTTCGTCCTTTGCATCGGACATGGTAATGAATGCGGTCACGACTCCCGCCCAACGACCTGTTTTAACTTGATGATAAGAAAGAAAATATTATGTCTAAGCTCTTATTAGAAGATAAGCTATAACCCACGGCGAGCAGTAACCGTCCCATAGTGAAGATAACGGGTGGACGAAATCCTAGTGCCTCCGTTCGCCTGGGTGAGTGTCAGGGCTAGTTCACCACCGTTCTGGTTCGTGTTGAGAATGTTGCCCTTATCAACCACCCAGTCTAATCACCCACGACCGTGAGACTGGGAATCCCGGCTGGCAACGTCAGACGCACCGTGCGCAGTGGCATTTCCATCGTAGTGAGAGGCATTTGTAAGAATACGCGAATTGTCTGAGAAGGTGTGCTGGAAGAAAATGAGTATTTAATGCGTCCGACTCTGAAGTCGGACGTACTATGGCGCTTTGACATAGAGGGGCCGGCTCGCATGATGTTGGTTTATTAGACCATAAAGGATTACAGCCACCAAGACAGAAAGTCTGCCAGGTTGTTATGATTCCGCTGCACTCAAAATCACCAATGGACGTACAGATCCAGTACCGCAGAAGCCGAACTCTGAGCAACAAGGCGTACTAGACGGGCAAGAGGAAGAAGCGTTGCTGGAAAGAATAGTTAGACCAACAATGTGTACGGTTTAGACAGAGATACACAGGCGAACCAGGTGATTCCACCGCCTTGGGCGAGCACAGGAAAAATATGGGATAGGATAGGGATGGTTACGAGGATGACAGAGCTTGCAGAAAGCATGAGTATTGGTAATTTGGGTTGAAAGAGTGTGGTTAATACAACGAGTGTGGCAGACAGCCAGCGTCGTGGTTTTGGTTGAGACGGTGAGGGTAGTTAGGTAGCTACGAGCGCAGGGCTGGATCCTTTGAGCCTACACAGGCATTAGTCATACTTTCCGTTAAAACAACGCCTTGCCTTGATCCACAAGATTCGACTGGTAGCTAATAATCTCTAGACATGCACAAATGCCCAACCGTGTGCTTGAAGGTATATGTCATACAATAATATCGCTGTTGAAATCGGCCTGCTAAGTACAGTATAATACAGGTCTACAGAAGACTTTAGACTAGACAGGAGGTATGCAAGTGACCAGCATCATCGTCAGCAACCTAGCTTTTGTTTGAACGTCGCTTGCCAATCATGGTCTCTGCATAAGGGTCAAAACCGGGATAGCGTACAAACAACCCTGCTGGAACGAACTGTGTTCCTGGTCCAGCCCAGATGAATATAAAGGGGACCAATACTCCACTATGAGCATCAGCGATGGCTTCAGGCCGTCTGACGACTTCGTCCCAATAAGCCCCCAGCGTCCCCAGATGACTCCCGCACGCTCGCATAAAGGAGATCAAGCCCGCAATCTTTACGACTGCCATATCTTCAATGCAAAGCTTTGTGTGGATCAGGAAATGATGTGCGTTCGACAATGAGTCTCAGACAAAGGGAAGAGACGTTGGAAGAGTTGTCGTGCTGCGTAATTGGAGTGCCTGAGCAACAGTTCACATCAGTGGAACTCGTTGAGTCTGTACATATTCTCAGGGCGCAGAGCTCGTGCGGATTATAGATCATGACAACGCATGCTAACCCTTTGCTTGAGATCAGACCACATAATTCTCGAAGATCAAGCTGGTCCTCGTCGCTACCGGCCTTGGCTGCCAACACTTTGACACGAGCCTTCGAATCCTTATTAGCTTTACATGGTACTTTATGAGACTTCCCGTCGTCCTTTTGACAGGATGGGATCTGTAGAGACAGGTTTTAAATTAAACTTCTAAGGCAAGGAACAAATAGTACTCAATAATCGGCTCTGCGACATGTTCGCATACTCGACATCCGATCGCGAGTGGGCGACTGGCAATTGCGCATAAAAGGTTGTTTCTCTGCTGCGGCTCATGGAGTTGACATCGCTCTGGGAAGGAAACATCTTCGAACTTCCGTTATATAGCCCTTTGTCAACTGGGTGTCGCCAATTTCCCGGTGCACGGCCCGCGTCGAAGCACCATGTGCGAATAACAGGAAGCGAATGAACGTTATTAAATATCGCATAAGGGTAGATAGACCTTGACTAGAGAGGATCCTCTCGACTAGTGGTCATCGATCATTTCTTCGACCTAAACTTCAAGTTTAAGTTCAAGCTGGAAAATTCAATCTTTACTCTGATCACTGTAGCATGCCCCACCTGTGGGCCGGTATAACTTCCTCCCTGCTCTCTGATAGAGATGGAACTCCGGATATCAACCCACAATCTCAAGCATGGGGCACTGGTTCAATGGAGGTGAGAGGCGACCTTTCTATGAGCAGAAGGCCGACCACTGATAATGACTATTATTAGAAACCTTTTTCTTTACTGCTATAATTCAGCTCAGCTCATTCCACATCAACCACCTTGGAAAAAATCTGGGTAAACAAACTACGGTACTGTCTCATTCGACCCCAAGTTTTGCAAAGCCATCCAGCGACTGGGTCCGTACCACCGGTCGTCACAGTTGACTCTATCAAAGCAGGATGAGTTGTCTTCATAAGCGGATTCTAGTAGCAGTCCTTCGGCAGAGGTGCCCTTTCAAATCCAGCCACAAGGATATGGATTTGGTGATGCTTAGCTATCTCCGAGCCCACCGTACGACTCAAAGCCCGTACTAGTTCAGGTGTATTATTTTGCCATTCAAAGAGCATTTCCATACCGCTGTAGGTATCTGTTGGGTCGTCAAGGTGAGAACAGATTTTCCGAGTTTTGCTTACGGCAGTTGTGCCTACTGCTTAACGGTAATCATTTCCAGAAGACAGAGCACCTATTGGACTTACCCGTACACATCAAGAATTTGGTACCAAAATACATGCCAGTAAGCAGTCCCTGAAACAGTTGAAGGTCAGCAAATTCTTGTCTTTTTTCATTTTTCAGGTTAGAGAAGACATGTTATACCTAGAAGTTCAATTACACTCTTTTTATTCGGCTCTAAAATTATGAGTGACATCCAGTCGGCTTCTTTATCGAGGGATTTCAATGGCCAGCAAGAGGCCAGGGGCATTCATATTTTGAACAGCGCAGACGTCTGACAAACTTGTATCTCACCTTCGCGTCCTACGGTATCCAGGCTCATAATTAAATACTGAACATCCCTACCGGTATATGGGTTATTAATTAGGCTAAACTACATTACTGTATCTGGAGTTCTTGTTCATCAACGGCACTCTCCGACGGCTTGATAAAGCGCTTGACGTACGATTTGCCGATGCACGGGTGAATGTTTGAAAGCTTCTGATCCTGTACACTATCCGTGATTTAAACATCCTGCGGCAGGGGTACAGCCGCCCAGTTCGGGTCGTCTTCTTTCTTCGATCTGGCACTAGATTCAGAAGATGCCAGAGATAGAGTTGCTATATAATGCAACACACTGGCAGGAACGACTTAGATATCATAATTACAATTCTAAACGCACTCGTGGACTTCCTGTGCCTGGAAAAAAGGGCCATCAGATGCCAGTCTGAAGATGAGCCTTCATGCAGGGTAAACTGTGCTCCCAAGGGGGAAAAAAAAATAGGGCAAGGAAATTAAAAAAATGGATGACTAGCCTGAAAATTTATTGAAGGTATGCCTGGCTAAACGTTTGCTTATTGTATAATTAAGGCTCTATTGTAACTTGAGATTTATACTGGGTAAGGAGTCCGATTGTAATATTTTATCATGCTAGAACAAGGACCAAATGAGCTGCCACCTAAAGATTGCAATCCACAGGCCAGTTACAGTAGCGATCAACCACTTATATTCCGAAGCAAGTCCCTCTTACCATCCAGAGGGTCGCTGTTGAAGGTAGTACAAGCTGCCGCTCCGACGAGTTTACAATCCTCGAACTAGGAATGTAAAAAATCGGGCGAATCTGTATGAAGGTCTAGGACACGGCCCTTGTGCAATTTTTGACACCCGTTATAACCCCCCTTAGTCACTTGCTTCTTTACCTTAATGTCACTTTTCCGGCTCATATGTGCGTTCAATTACGCCACGTACGAAACCACCGCACGCCAGCAAACATGCACCATGCGCACTGTATCATATACATGCGATAACTGCGCCCCTTATTTTAATACGTCAGATTTGTGCTGGCCGGAAGGAGCAAGAGACGTAGGGGCCCTTGAAGGACAGCACCGGACATGCTTCTCCTGACTCCTCCGGACCTTTTTTTTTTTCAAAATTCTCTGTGATCATCACGCCGTGTGGCATCAAGCAAAATGTTGTGAGCATAGACATGAAGACGGAATGCAGAAAGGGCCCAGCTGAAAAACTGGACAACGGAGGATTGGTTTGGCCGGGCCGGACTTCGTATAGGCACGCAGGTGACCTCAACCCCTGTGAAATTACAATACCGGAGCAATAGACGTATCACAATTGGGAACTTACTGATATGAAGCACCCCATGTCTGCCAGAGCATGCTGCGGCCTTAACAGGAAAAGGTCTTGACAAAATGCTTCAGACGATATGACAATGGTCTTCAGCGAAGGTTCAGAGTACGTATTTATTTGGAAGCGCATCCCAGAGCAATTAATGTGATACTTTATTGTGACTCGGTGAAGGTTTAGAGCAACATGGGTCGGCTCGTGAGGCTGGTGGAACAGGACCTTCCGCTGCGAGGCTAATCAGTACACACAACCTTTCACAAGTCAACAGTCAGGAGACACCCGAAGAAAAAAAAAGGAAAGAAGAGCATGAAGAAGAAACGAATGGCGAAAACGGTATCTGGTACGTACTTGGGTCATGCTGCCCGTTGCTAACCCGCGGTGATGAGCCACTCGTTAAAATTCTATGCTAATGACTTGTTCCTCAAGTAACGCGATTTGGATGCTACGAGGATAGCTTACTGTAATGAGTGGACAGACAGCTAAAACTGTGACTTGGCCGGGTCGGCATGTTTATCCGGGCCAAGAGTAACATGCACAGCAATACTTGGAGTTGAATTCACCTTCAGCAACCCCTTTCCGCAACGACTCATCTTGGTGGAACATCTGGCCACGAGTTTCGTTAACGAATGGTGAGCTCAAACATGAATGCAGGTATAGGGATGCAGAGTTTGGTAGGTAATCGATGATGACTAGGATCTCAGTGGGCTGAACTTCCCCGGAATATAGCGACAGCGACCGTATGCTGAGTGACTCTCTGACGTCAATAGGCTTCTGCTACGAAAGAACGAACGATTACATCACAAAACAGTAGAGAGTGTTCAAGCTGAAATTGCGCAACTCACAGAACATCTCGGGCCGGGACCAAAGTAGGCATCATTGCTGACTTGAAAGGTCATAGTTCGTCTAATTTCTCCAAATAGCATGCAGAACTGGAGATTTGAGAATGCCTAAAAGGTCCAAGTGAGAAGGCTGCGCCAACTGTCTTCGACATTGCACCATATTGCCCCCGCCGGATCGGATTGCCACTGGGTTGATTGTCTATGTCTCGGTCACCAGGATAGATGGGGATAACTGCATGGCCAGATATATTTGGGCCGTTGGAAAATATGAGGTCGACGCGGCGAAACAAACCAAGCGGTTTCCCCGGAACGCGTGACTCGGCCGTTGACCATGCCCGTCACCGCCTGCAAAAAAGGACCTTCCCAACAGCCAGTATCATAGTCGACGAGCCGGAATCCGACGAACATACTCTTCTATGTATAGAGGTGCAGAAAGTATAGGCTTCTCCCTGATGGAGTGTGAGGGAAGTTAACCTTCCACCCGGCCCGGCAGTCTTCGTGCCATATTGCTAGCTCATTGTCCACGCGCAAATGCAAATGCAAGGTTGGATTTCACGGGACCACGGCTTCCCCATTATGATCTGCTATCTCCCTTCCGTCTGAACGCAGAAGTTTAACGCATCTGCGAATAGTTGCGAGGCTGTTATAGCAAGGTTAACTACGTCTGTCTTCCTGAGAAAGAAAGAACCTGATGGCCCTCTTCTGTATTTCAGGATCAAATCAACGCTCGCCTTATATCATCTTCTGATTCGCCAGCAGCCTTCGGCTAGGTTTACTCGCCTTACCGATCCGATTGAAATTCTTCTCGGCTACGTCCCGATGACTGAGAGACAGCCTTATCCTCAGCACTATACACGTAGCCAGGACGTGCTTTACCACATGCGAATAATCGATGAGGTCCCTTCAGGGTCACATGGTACTTAATTATCACGCTTGAGCTTCACAATCTAGTTGGTATCTGTCCTCCTGATTCATATATCCTCCTTCTTCGGCTTCATCCGTTCTTCTATTGACCAAGACAAAGTTTCATTAGGACGCGTCCCAACGCTCCGTCTAACCGATGGACCTTTTGAACACTCCGGTACCCCCGCAAGTACGCCCATCGGCGTCAAGGGCGTCAAGCCGAACCTATTTGACAGTTCATCCGCTGTTCCGTTCCTATCTCTCACACAGCAGGGGATTCTTCAGAAGAGTTGGTCTATAGCACCCTCAGCCGACGAGCGCACCCAAATCGGTAATAGACGCAGCGAAGTCACTTTCTCTTATCTGCGAGTTATGGCCGCCCTTCCAGAACGTATGAGAGCGTAATGACTCAGGTTACTTGTCAGTATTCTCTGGTTCATCTTCAGACAAGGGATATGTTTACATTTCTTTCATCCAATGACCAACTCGTGCCTCATACTCTCCACAAGGCTTGAACATAGATTCAGGATCTCCCTGACGGCTATCTACAATCATCGATCGGATCCCCTTCGTAAATGAACGAGTATCCTAGGCCAGCGTCGACTCTGATTTCTGCAGGTTCGCTACTAGTTAATATCTGGCCTACTTGTGGTCGCTTTTCATTAACATGACTTGTGGGAAATTTGCGTGGCCTCGCTTGGATTCTCTGCATGTGTTAAAGTCACAAATATGGTAGCCGGTGACTTTTATATGCATTAATCTCAGGCCAAAGGCGCAGTATCATCTTCAATCCGATCTACAACACCTGCTGGATATCCCCATGCCTGTGGCATCCCATACATTCGTTGTCAAAGTGCAAGCGTTGCTTGTTTTCGGCGTTCCCGTTTACTCTCTCATTTGGGTTCCCGATCATTTTACGCTAGGAACCTGGCGAAACTTAGGATACAACACCGGGAGTTGGAATGTGGATCTAATCCAAGTAAAATTCGAGATAATCCTGCTATCCTATCCTTCTAAGGCACACTACGTGAACCGCGGGGCCAGGGCATACAAGGTTGGAACCAGGAACACCATGTCTCGGATTGCAGGCCCGATCCTTCTTGAGGGGATTGACGGGCATTTGGCTCAACCTCGCCGTCGTATACGATTTTGTGGTCTTGCGTTCACACAGGGGCGCTCACAGGCCCATGGGCTACAGAAGTGACGATGGGTTTCATGGTCTGCTGGTGTTCCTGAGTTCCGTCCCGATCTTCAGTACTATGCTCGACTCTGCCAGCCAGTATGCTCATTGTTCCACCTGAACACGTCACTGGGCTGCACTCACTCAGGTTCTAGGTGCACCAATATTGACAATCAAATTGATTTGCCATCTACATTAAATCTTTGTCGTTCAGAGTACTCGGCAGGGCATTTTAGGGTATCAACATGATTTCATTCTGGATCGTAACCAGCTTAAATACTGTTTTGGGTCGGGTCTGAGGTCCGACTTCATCCACGGCGCCTCCATTTAACCATAATTCACGACCCGTCTTCTCTGCATCGCACGGTGCTAACTTCATAGCGGGGACGCATGCTCACCAAACGACTATCTTCACCCCAAACTGGATCTGTCTCACTCATAGAGGCGATTCCCGTCTACAAATATCTACGCATCGCCGTGTCAGTCGTGTCCTGGTTATTTCCGGGCGTTCTATCCACCTGGTACTGGACCCTGTTTTACGGGTATGTCCACCTGGCCAGCTACACATGCAGTCTTTCAATACATTTTGGCCAGCCCCCGTGTCTTCAAGCCTCCCTTACTGCGGTTCAGTTCGGCGTCGAGGCTCCGGAGTCTTGACACAGATCTGCGCCCGCATATAAATACTCTACGAGAATCTGGCCTTACGAATTCAGTGACGCGATGCCTATCGTCCCTATGTGGCATCGCTGGAACGCAAGGTTTGAGTTCCGCGGAAATAGCCGTTGTAGCATGCCCTCAGCTTGTATCATTCCCTCCGTCACTTGTCGTCCCTCAAGTTACCTTAATCGGAATACAAACCCCCTACGACTAATCTTCTGCTCCACACTTTCCCTTGCACCTGGCTGGGTTCACTGGCACTCCATTAGACTTCTAAACTGGACTCCGGATCTCAAGTTCCTACGTTTTTCCTTAAATTGTATGCAGTGAAAGGCTAGCAGGGATTTAGGTTTGGGGGTTACTTAATTGTTCAGAATGAGGCATTCAAATTGGTATGCACATTCTAATGCTTGCGACCGTCGGGTTCCCAGCGATCAGCCAAGTGAGTGTCAAAGCAAACACTTGACTTTCCAAGCTCCCGCTGGACCGCATCGCGAGTCGACAGCAGGTGAGCGAGGTTGTTCCTTCTGTCTAACCTATTTGGGAATATCGCCTCGCTGTTGTTGCTGTGCCTTATTATGGTCTTCTTCACCGCCCACAGAGCTTCCAACATCACTTCCGGACACACGATCCGATCCTTCCGAGGTGCTTATCTATTGTTATCTACCCGCTCATGCTGACGCCTCCAACTAACTGCCAATCAACTGCGACGTATTGCCTCCAAGTTCGAAAGTCCATTGTGCCAAACCAGACGAACGCATGGGAACTTTCAACCCGAACCTCGGTCGTCTGGATGCCGTGCACTATATATCATATTCTAGGTGGGACATACGATCTCCACGTCGGACATCTTGCATCCGACCGCGAAGATACGAAGTACGCAGCTCGAAGTCGAACGCCAGAAAATCAATATTCAGTCCAGAGAGCGCAGGAAGCGAGGTAGGTCTTGGCGGTTCTGGACAAAATCTACTACTGAGGGCGTTGAGGTGAGATACTGCGGGTTGAAGAGAACATCAGCAGGGCTGGTGAATATAAATATGTTTATATTGTAATATATACCCATTTTATCACTTGTCCTTATCTTTCGGTTTATGTCACACGTGCGGGGTGGGCTGTGCCTGTCACTGGGTATACGCGGCTGGTGAATGCTACGCGGTGATCTGCAGATAACTTGACGCAGCTGGAGGCACAAAATCACTGGTGAAGATACGCGTGATATAACGAGCTAGACGTCTTGACTAATCCAAGTAGAGGACTGCCTTGTCGCGTGAACATCTCAAAATTTCGGTAACTAGATGCTCGCTTTTGGGGTCCGACGCTTCTGTCTTGTTTGGGAGATATAACTCTGCACTTGTCTTTATATGCCGCCATACATGTTACACGAGCGTGTCAGCCGTCACTGAGCGCCGTCAGGTGTACTGCCACCTGCGAACCTTCCAATCAAGGGATTATGCGGGGTAAACGTGTGCCATAGTAGGGCGTGTGGGCAGAACGAAAGAAGCCCATCTCTCACAGCCCCCCACGGCGTTACTCGCGGCACCGGGTCTAAGACGGGGAGAATCGTTATCTGAAAGCGGGCTGGCGGATTGGTTGTGCTACATACATGCATGCGAACTCGCGAAGCCATGTAACGAGTGCGACATATGCATGGATATCGATGCACACACATGTCTGGATATAGCGCAGTCGCGTGACAGAATAAACAGTGTAGCACACCGGGGTCACCGGCCCATCCAACCCTTTACGGAGCATTCAGGGTTGGTTCAGTCACGTGCACCGCGACATTGAACGCGTCGTGAGCATTTAGTACGGTGTGAATTGGAAATTGCGGGAGGGAGTAAAAAAATGTGAGGAAAGAGAGATAAATGGCATTATTGTCAGCGGGCGTGCATATATGCGTGTATGCGGGGACAGGACGTACCCCATCGACAACGAGAAGTTCCCCGTTCACGTATTGGCTGGCATCGCTAGCAAGGAATACAATAGGTCCTGCAAAGTCTTGGGGATGACCCCAGCGGCCTGCCGGAATGCGCTCTGAAATTTGCCGGAAACGCGTGGGTTCCGCAAGGAGCTTGGCGTTCCTGATTGTGGAGCCGGCGGCGCACGGTGAGCCGCAAGTGACAAAGTGGGTTAGTTGAAGCTATGCACGCACATATCGGTGTCGATATATCCGGGACATATAGCATTGACCTGCACGTTGTGCTGGCTCCATTCGTTGCTAAGGGCCTTTGTGAGCTGGCCGAGAGCGCCTTTTGCTGCTGCATAGGCCGGGACTGTGAGGCCGCCTTGGAACGTTAAAAGAGAGCAGAAGCTAATGATCTTTCCGCGGCGGAGGGGGACCATATGACGTCCTGCTGCTTGGGAAAGGAGCCAGACGGACTTGAGGTTGACGTTCAATACCTAGGGGCGTGGACAAAGTGAGCCGGGATAAAAAGGACGTATATGCGTGACATACGTCATCCCAGTCCTGTTCTGGAAAATCAACGCTTGGGGCGCGACGCTGGATGCCAGCGCAGTTCACGAGCACGTGAATATTTCCACCCATTTTGTCAAGGGCGACGCCAAAGACGTGTTTGACTGCTTCAAGATCGACAAGGTCACACGCGACGTACTGGGCCCCCGGGACGCTATCAACGACGCTGGCAGCGTCGCGAGTGACGAGGCAGATGCTAGCACCAGCCTGTGCGAGGGCGAGCGCGCATGCCTTGCCAATGCCGCGCGACGCGCCAGTGATGAGCACATTCTTGCCAGCGAGAGAGAAGAGCTGTGGGGATGCCACGTCTGGCGTAGCGTTGGCGGCGGCCATGGTGGCGAAGAGCAAGAGCAAAGCCGGCGACCAGAGGTCAGCTCCGGCAACCGGGCCGACGGAAGCCAGACGATCGAGATATTGAGAGTAAAGTATCCCAGATTGTGTGGATATCCCGAGATTACTGTATCCTGGAATCTCAACTATCCTAGGGTGTATCCTGTTCGCTCCGTGCGCCGAACCCGACAGCTGGGCGCCGAATACCCCGCACAGCTGACTAGAATTGTCGGAGCTCGGCCCGTCAAGACCAAACCCCAGTCGAGCTGCTAATGCTGCTGCCCTATATATTCCTGCATGCCAGTTTCCCTCGTCTCCCCCATCCCCACCCCCCCTTCCACCAACTACCATGCCTGTCGCTCTCCCTCTGTCTATCGCTGCCGTGCTCCACGGTGCGAACGACCTCCGCATCGAGCAGCGAACATCCTGGCCACCTCGCGCGGGCGAGGCGCAAGTAGCCGTTCTCACAACTGGCCTCTGCGGTTCAGACTGTGAGCGTCCAGCGCGGCCTCGTTGCTCCATTATCCATGCTTATCTGCCCAGTGCATTACTTCAGGCATGGTCGCAACGGCGACTTTGCCCTCCGTGAGCCCCTCGTCCTGGGACACGAAGCTGCAGGTATCGTGACTGCGGTTGGGGAAGGCGTTACACACATCACGGTGGGCCAACGCGTCGCAATCGAGGCAGGGGTCATGTGTCGCGCCTGTGCACACTGTCTCGGAGGCCGGTATAATCTATGCTCTCGCTTACGCTTCGCGAGTAGCGCCAAGACCTTTCCGCATCTCGATGGAACGCTCCAGACACGAATGAACCATCCCGCTCATGTACTGCACCCGTACGTCAAGTATACTTGCATATAGCACCCACTCATGTTCTTCGCCTCGCCAGCCTTCCTGAGAACTGCAACTCCGACCGTGCAGCCCTCGCTGAGCCCCTCAGTGTTGTCCTCCATGCTATCCGTCGCGCATCCCTCCAGCCAGGCCAGTCGGTCCTTGTCCTTGGTGTTGGTTCCATCGGTATCCTTGCCTGTTCACTAGCACGCATGTTAGGCGCTTCCCGCATTGCAGCTGCTGATATCAATCGCGCTCGTCTTGACTGGGCACTCGCTCACGGCGTCGCAGACGACATATATCATGTTCCCTCCATGCATCCCCGATCCACGGAGCCCGTAAAAACGAAAAGCAACCCGGCAGAGGAAGGCATTCGGCGAAGCAAAGAATACGCTACTGAAGCCTTGAGCAACTTCGGTATGCTTGATGGCTTTGACATTGTGATGGAGTGCACTGGTGTTGAATCGTCGGCACAAATGGGCATCTTTGTGCGCAAGTTCCTGCCTATCTGCTAACACAAGTGCTCATGTATGTCACAGTGCGTCCGCACAGGGGGCAAACTTATGCTTGTCGGCATGGGCACGCCTACCATGTCACTTCCCATTTCTGCAGCGGCGTTACGCGAGGTTGACATCCTCGGAACGTTCCGCTACGCGAACACCTACCCATCCGCATTAGCAATGCTTGCTTCAGGCCACCTCCGAGGTGTCGATCACCTCATCACACATCGCTTTCCCCTCGACCGTACAGCTGACGCATTCCAGCTTCTCCAGAATGGCGTCGATGAGCATGGCAACATCGTTCTCAAGGTGGTCGTCGAGGCCCCAACGGGCGTCTCGTTATAACGGGCCTCCTTTACATTTCGTTTTCTTGTATCTTCGCCATGTTTCCTCGGGTTATCAAATGTTATTTTCTGTTTCCCGCCCTCCTATCCTGGTCCTATGTTCCTGACATTGTACGTATTACACACCCCACATCCCGCACACCCGCACACACCTCATCATGGCATTTTTCTTTTTTCCTTCAAGTTATCGATCTGCCCAGACCTCCCTTCCTCTCTCATTCACGCCGGCATCTTCTCCTGATACTGTTTGTTGTATTCTCCTGATTAAACAAAATGTACATCTTGGCCCGTTGTCGTTCAGCTTCTCCGTGCTGTCCCGGTCCCAAGTTACTGGGTAAAACTTGCTTCTTTTCATCATATAAAATTTGGCATTGGAACCCTATTGTAGTCTTTTGACGCTGCAGAACTTTGGGCAAGATCTATGGTATCCTAGTAGCGCCTTACAAAAGAGGTACACTAAGTAAATCTTGCCGGACGAATTCCTCATAAGTCAGTGTCAGGTGTGATCGATGATCATGCATGGGCCATGGCAAACTTGACACCTTGCGCGTGAATGCATACCTCCAGCTACGTCAAGTACTCGATCGCATTCCAAGTACGTGGAGGCTATGCATCTGTCCGAGGTCGACAGCTTGTCTTACTTAGGCAAGATAGTCACGCTGGCGCAGGTCACGTTGATGCTCGAGCCGTCATTGATAATATTCCACTCGAGCTTCTCCTGGCGGCTGCGGCGGTTTTTAGGGTCTTTTCATAGTGATTGTTCCCGAGATAAAGCTGAGCTACTAGAGGGTCCCGGGTTGCTGCGCGCTTGTCTAATGAAATTCGTTCAAGGTTCCCTTTCGGATGGTTTTGATGAGGGTCCCGGTGCAGTGACCGAAACAGGGTGGCGATCATGGTTATTTGGCGTGGGTCCCATAGTTCCCAAGCGAACACGCGGAGCAGAGCAGGTACAATACTAGGGTGAGACCCTGGCGGTCTCGAACAGTTATACTTAGACAACACTGCATGCAGATCATATCCATTCCTCGGTCACGATCTATGATCACAACTGGCCAGACTACTTCGGCCCGCTCTCGGACTGTCACGAGAACACGCGCGCGACCACCGCGTTCCAGATCGATACCGGGTTGTTCACGCTGATAGTAGCATGAAGAAGTGAAAGAAACAACAGTACGTCAAGAAACGGTCAGATTCCTATAGATAGAGACAAATGAAACGGGAAGACCCACGTGGAGGATGTAACCGCAAAGTTCAGCGTTGATGAGTGATCTTGCCATTCTGGGAGACGCCGCGCCGGTGTCAGTCAGATCAAGATAGAGCTGGGGTTTTGAACGATACACACCCTCTGGCTGCGTGGGGTCAAAGATACCGAATCCGAGTCGCCAGGTGATCCCTTGGAAGCTGTTGGTCAGGCTACAATCCATGGCACAATGACGTCAGAGGCTCGGGTTCAGAAGCAACTCAAGTGTGTACATACAAGTCGGGTGGTGCGAGAGAATTGTTCTTAAGATGAGTAGTCTGTGAAGTTCAAGAGCATGAGCCCGAGAAGTCCGGCTTTCAGGGACGTCCTACCTTAACTTCGGTGTCCATCGTTGAAAAGTCGGAGGATTGTCCGCCGACAGTCCCGGTGTATTGCTGAGTCGTCCCCTTTTTGCCTCCAACAACGACCGTGGTCACATTATAGTGTTTGCTCAGCGCGATCTGCGAGACCTTTCGCTTAGAAGGAATTGGATATAGAGAAATAACACGTACAGTGAAGAGAGCACAGGAACTTGCACAGCTATGTAATCTCCGTGTAAGCGACTGGTGGATGGACAAACCGCGCGCTTACAGGCCATTGTTTACAAGCACGATGTTCTCGGGAGCAAACAATTGCTGTGTAGGTGGGGTCATATCAAATGGTTGACATTCCTGCCCCAACCTGAGCACAATTGGGGACTTCAGGGGAAATGAAACGCCGTGATGTCTCGCACGTACCTCTGGCTAAACATATCCTTTCGTCCGTTGATTGTCAAGTTCACAGATGGCACGAGCCAGTCGGACGCTGCAGGGAAGTCGGTGCCGTTTGCATCTCTATGATGCAGGGGATTATACAGTAACAAATCATTTGGATCAGCGCCCTTATCGATTGCGGAGACAATAAGCTGTGCGATTGGCTGATCCCGCGCTTTGGTGTCAAGACCAGCCTGGGGTACGGAATCTGGGTTTGGTCCAACAATCTACACATGGTTCAGTGCAGGAGGAAGGGAAATGCCAAAAAAAAAAAAACTCGTACAATCCGATGCAACCACTGCGGTGCGGAGATCAGAGTAAACGCAAGATACAGACATGCAAGTACGTACATGGGCAATGCAGATAAAGCCTATCAACAATTAGTAGGCATAACCGAACTATGTCAGCAATAAGAACTCACCACCACCATTGTTAGTCTATCACATACTAAAGGTCAGCAAATCCAGGCGGTCGTCCAGATACGTATAACGCACCAAATCGACAAGAAGCCGTGTTTTGCCGTTGGTTTTGAGAGTTTGCAGTCCGGCCAATAACTGTTGCTCCATATTATCGAACGTGTTGGTCTGGAAACTGCCTAAAGCCAGCACACCCGTTTTGCCGTCCTGAAGCTCAAAGAATTGTATAGCGCCAGTGCCACTGACGTTTCCTGTCGGAGTCAGCCCTGGTGGTAGAGCAATGTCCGCAACAGGTGCTTCGTCAAAAATGTGATTGCGGGGCTGCTTAAGGTCGGCTACCGAAGGAACGGGTTGGACGCGGAAGGGACCGGATGTTCCCTTTGAACCTGCTGGTGGCAGAAGCTGCGCAGTAGGTGCGTTAGCATCGACACCATTTGTCCCGGGTTGTGCCACACAATTCCCTGCTTGAAGAGAGGGTCCATCGGTAAATGGAACAGTCCCAGTATTAATGCGTGATCGGTAGGGAACCTGGGGACGATAAGATCAACAAACAGCCAACATTGAAGTGCCGACACAGACTGTAATCCTTTCAGGGCGGTCACTTCCGACGACTTGTACAGTAAGTGCTACAGAATCAATGAGGGGAAGCGCTTGTTGTGCAAAGTCCCCCATGCGGTATGCCCAACCAGCATTCGCGAGCAAGTAGCTGGAGAAGAACCTGACATATTTAAAGATAAAAATAACATTGCGTGGCTGAAAGAATCTGCACTTGCTTGTTTTGTCGAGTGGTATGAGCTTGGAAGCTGCCGGTCACCGCGGCGTTTGCATCAATGGCGACAAACGGATCCTGGTCATCGATCTCCAGGACTGTCGCTCCAGAAAACTAGTGGAATGGTAAATATTGTAGCATGAACACTGGACTCGTTGAGAGAGACCACCCACTCTGCTGAGATTGAGATGAAGATGAGGTGTACTCTGCCAGAAATTAATCTCGTCCGCAAACTCTGCAGAAGCAACTGTGAATGCCTCAGGGGCAATGTGTAATTGCTGGTTTCCTCTCGCGTCGTCGAGCAAAACGACGGGGAACGGCAGGAAGGTCAAGAAAAGGGAATCATAACAGAAATTTATGTAGACGGTGTGACCATCCTGGAGCCGCTTGATCGTACGAGACAGATCGAGATGGAAATCAAAGTCTGACTCGTAACTCTGAGCACGGATACGGCTGAGCTCCGCTGCAATGTCAACATGGACATCATTGGCAAAGGGAGGCGGCGCATGTATCTGGTAATTGATGGATGTTTGAAAATTAAACGTCAGGTTGACCACGTTGAGGATATTGTCTTTGACTGTCTGGTTGACAGGGAATGACCTGAATGTAAATGTAAAGGAAAATAAGCAAGGGATTCGGAACGCAAGAAAGAAGGGAAAGCGAGGAAGAGGTGTACAGCGCTCACTTGAAGCACGCTCTCAGGTCCGCGGGTGCAACCCATTTCTGCCCACCGACGACTGCACAAGGGTCACTCTTGGCGTCAGCACCTTGTACAACGTCAAAAACGCCTTGAAGTGCAACCGCTGCGGTAATCGTCCACAAAAGCGAAACCATTCGTCGCCAGTGCCGTGAACTCGGGGGCCCCAGAACCCCCATACCGTACTGTCGCCCTTTTATGCGTTATAGAAGGCAAATAGATCAATCGTGTGGGCAAAGCAAGAGCACGTTAGATAGGGCCAAGGCATTCCGTAAGTGCGTGTGAGCAACAGAATGGTACATGCGGTACTGGTATGATAGCAAATTATCGGATGATGGCATCACATGGCCGAACTTGACAAGCTTCCCCGCCCAGATGTAAAAGTTCCCATAAGTCCCTCACAGATCCGAATGACCGTCAAGATAGCATCCAATTATTCTATGCTGACAAGTCAAAATGGACAGACCTGCGTGATTACTGTTTTAATGATTCAGAGCATCTACCACATTCAACAAATACTTGCCTGGCATCTTCTATGCATAGTTAAACTCGGTCACTGCTGTAAGAAGCCTAGGAAGCAAGGATGTTCACATGAATGTTCTACGTTGTCAAGGATCCTAATGCCGACCAGCGCCAAACGTAAAACTAGTCACGCGTGTCACGGTATGATTTTTTTTTGGAATCGTTTTCTTGACCATTTCCTTTGTGAAATAGACGTATTTACGACGTATTCAAGACGTAGTGAACCTAAGGAGGCTTCTCCGTCAATATGGCGTTTCCAAGTTAGGTCCTCCTTTCAGATTTCAGTTTCAGTGCCACCTTTACTTGAGTAGTGGTATGGTGGATCTGCGCTTGCGCACTGGCCAGCCTCTGCTGTGCTTTACGTGTGATATCTATTCTCCACTTTGGCAACTGTAACTGTAGGCAATGTTGTCGAGACCTGGCTCCGGCTATCATCGTAGACGCTTCCTCCGACTGACTGCTTCTCAGCCATCTCCCAACTCAAGTTGCATGGTCAGAAACTGAGGTGAGGGACAAGATTTCTTTGAATTTGGCGAATTATGATCTGGTGATACATATACTTACTTTATTCTTGGCCACCGTCCGGACTTGGAACTCTCATCAGCAGCCCACTCGGGGTCTCGTATACTCATGATCATGCATATATCCCTTGGAACCCGGTTCTTATAGAAAGCTTACTAGGGGTTGATATTGAGACCACGCAGTCTTCAATTCAGAACCTCGTCTAAACCTGAAGTGAGCTATCGTGTCGAATTACTGGAGCTCGAGACAAAACAATTACTTATGGCACGTGAATATGATATATCTGACGACTCCAGCGATTTGGTACAGGTGACAGCAAATCCACGGCAGCTAGGGGCAAACGACAAGCTGTCCACTAATTGTCCTCTCCAGTCACGTTGGCCACTAGACCACGTACCCACTCCTCGAACACGTCCTGATCCAGCGTGCCCTCTTCATCAAAGAAAGAATTGTATCCCCGGACTTCATGGCCCTTTCCTCGATGCAATAACGCCTTTCCGCTGTTGGAGGACCGAACATAGGAAAGAGAAAGTTCATATTTAGGCGGGGAAGTTGGCGTGGATGGCTGTGTTCGTGACTCAATAGTTATTCGTTCAGTCTCAATCTGATGATCATAATTCGTTAATAGCCTCCACGTTGAGAAGAAAGCACATACTCGTTTCGCAAAAGTTTTTCTTTTCCCAACATATATAATATCTCCCTCAACAAAGTAAGCGTAAAGTGTCTGCACAGACGTCAAGATGATATACCTGCCTTTTATTAAATGGTATTGTTTAAGCAAGTAACGTGGAACTCACAAGATCATTCCAGCCCACACTATGGGTTTCGATCTTTCAAACTCGACTTTCCAGCCATAAAGCGCTGTACCAGCAGCCACGAACACGCCTGCCCATCCAAGTGCTAGACGGACATCGGTATGCTGGTGAATTGTCTTAAACTGGTCGGGACGACCTAGAAACTGAAACGAAACATGTCATATATCAGACTGAAGGCTTGGAAGTTATAAGCTTGTTCTTACGCGTTTGAGAGCATCATCCAACGTGTGCTTAAGCTCTGTGAGATTCGCATTGTTAGCTTTGATGACATCGCGGGGCTCCGAGTCTACTACAACGATTTTGGGGGTCGCGGAGGCAGAGGATTCGCTAACATCTGCAGCGCCGTTTGCAGCAGCTTTACGGCGTGCCATGTTGACAAAGAAAAGGATGTGAAGTGCACGTCGAAGACAGCAGACGTGGTCTCGAGACCAAGTTTCTGGCTCCGACAACTCTAAATACGAAGTGAATCTCCCGACCTTCTAAATTTATAAATCTACCATGCCTTCAGAGACCAAGGAAGTCATCCTGTACCCCGAATTTCGAGTGCCTATACAGATTCGGCAATGCGCTGCATGTTTCAAGACAGAGTACGAGACCTTAACTCAAATGCTTACTTGCTCTCGCTGTGGGGTAACGCATTACTGTGTAAGTACAACCTATTACTGCAGCCGCGAGACTTCACAGCCCTGTCAGAACACAATCTGTCAGAAGAATGATTTCCCTTCGCACAAGGGGCCATGCCTGCAGAGACGAAACGCGATACGAAGAAAGGATCGAGGTTCCCCTGACGCGAAATGGAGACCACGGTCAAGAGCAGGTGGTGAAGGTGCTGCTCTTGTCCCGTTCGATGAGCTGCAAAATACTTTCATGTCTTGGACACAGGTGCAGACCATCTGCTAAACTATTCTCACCTCCGAGGAGCTAATAGGGCCCGTTGGCACATTCAGAAAAATGCACGGATTCTAGCTTGGGCTCATTACCAGGCCACGGGGATGCACAGGGCGACTGAGGATGGATTCCGCAAATGTCTCTTTGTAAAGCTCTCTGGACGCCAAGACACGCCTGATGATACTATTCGACTGGGAGTGGACAACATCGACGCCGTCATGGGTATTGACGTTTTACGAGAATGGGGACTATTTGAAGGACCATTCGCGGATGTTCGGGCCAAACAACGTACATATATTAAAGGGGTGTACGTGCTCGCTGTGCTTCTGGAATGTGGCCCAGTCATGCACTTCATGCCTATTGGTACTCCCGAAGAGCTTCTGCAGACCTGGGGGGACGATCCAGAGTGGAAAGATGTGTTTAAGCGCGATGTCGAATCATGACGCCTGCCAGTGGACGATTGTACGATACAATTACTTCGCAGTGGTTTCAAGGTTGTACTTCTGTATCATTATCTGTCATTCTGCCGATCATTCATTTGGCAATTGATCCTATATTCAACGGTGGATCTGTCAACATCTGTTTCAAAACGTGCGAATTGAATAAATGTCCTTGTTCGGCACTTAGAAAATGAAGCGTATAAACAATACATCAGCTTTGCACTATGTAATACAGGCGAAACCGTCACGACCTGCCCGAAGTAAATGGGTCTGAGATGATGACAGAGCAAAGAGAGAAAACAAGATGATAGCGACATAGCGAATGGAGGATGATGGGAGTCCTGCATTTGAACTTAGAGATGGTGTTGGATAGCGATAGCAACGTGGAAAGCAGCAACAATCAGAGGGATGGCGTGGAGGTGCACACTTATATACGGGAATGGTATGCATATGCATATGCAGGACGAGGCGAGTAGGGATACAGCCCAATGAGGGGTCAGGCCAGCGGCAATCTTAAGGTAGTAAGTGAAGATACAGATCCGATGCAACGTCAAGTGTTCGTCAAAGGTCGTGACGGTAGCGACGGAATATTCGTGCTATAGGCGGCGTTTGTCTGGGGTCCTGCGTCTCGTGGTGGGGAGTTGGGCGCTAGAAGGTTTGAGCAAGCTCAGTAGCCGTCTACGATCAACTCGTTAAAGTCAAGCACGCTGGGTGGCGTGATCTCAGGACATCGGCGTGTATAACGCACACCCTCCTGGTATCCTTGGAGATCAGCGACATAGTTGACCGCAGGACGAGGAGGCGGCGTTACATGGTCCAAAGGCGACTGTGTGGGGGTGGCACTATTGCACTGCACCGTATCAGCAGCCGTCTGAGACTCTCCGGCATGCGCCGCGAAAAACTGTTCATCCGAATTGTACACCACACCTGTGTCCGACAAGCACGTCTGCGCCACCACCCCAAGTGGGTCCTCAAAATTGTCCTGTGCAGCCGCTGCGTCAAACTCAAACTCGTTAATCTGAGCCTGGAACGCGGAGAAATCAAATGTCGCAACGGGGGCAGGGTGGAGAATGGGGGGTGTAAGGGATAATTGTGAGGAGGGGGTAGAGATGGGCGGTGAGGCTACGCTGGAGGGGTTCGAGGCAGGACTAGTGGCTGTGGGCGGTATCTGCACGGTGATATACTCCTGTTGCTTGTGGCTCAATGCCGCGAATGGTTGCATAGCTGTGAAACCATCCGCCTGTGGGTTGGCGTCTGAAGTCTGTGGCTGGGCAGGGGTTTGATTAGACCCTGTACGGGAGGTGCCGGAAAGAACTAAATCTTACTGTGCTCCACGAAAATCTATCAAACATGCTGCCAAACACTGGGTTGATTGGCGTTAAAGGGTTCGCTTCCTGGGCTGTACTGTGACTGGGGAATGTGAAAGTCGTCGGAATGTCACCAAAGTCCGGTGCTGAGATAGAACGCCTGTGTCCTAAGCGCCACGGTGAAGAGTCATTTGGAGATAGGTACGTGTCAGTGCCATTGGCAAAACCGTACAGTTCGGAATGACCCAGTCCAGCACACATGAAATCCATGCTAGTAGAGGGCCGCTTGCTAAGCCTACGTGAAACAGGATTAAAACCAGCTGAAGAGGATGGGTAGGCAGAGTTGGGGGCGGCGCCGAAGAAGAAACTATTGTCAGGGCCAGCAAGCGGGACCGAGGACGAACGACGATGATTTAGGTAGGAAGACGTCGGTGTTATCAATGGGGGAATGGGCGAGGGCGATGGAGGCGGTGATGACACCGAAGAAACGTCGGAGGGCAGTGCGGTGTTGGGGAACTCTATGTCACGCTTTCCTTCTAACCATTGGAAGGATTCAGGAAGGTGATCAAGCACGTCCCCACCATGGGGCGTCTTTTTTATACGTGGCCGGTTTGGTCTTCTGGGCTTGCGAATGCAATTTCCAAACTCGTCGCGTGGGTGGATGGGTTTGTACTTGTAACCCGGATTCTGAACCTGGTGCATAATCTTGGCTTCTTCAGCCTTTTGGATCCACGGTCCCTTTTCACTGGGCGACATCTTTCTCCACATCTCACCGAGATTCTTAGAGACTTCGGGAGTCGAGTTCTGCGTTGCCATCGAGCGTATGTACTCACTGGAAAAGGTGGCCCCACGCGATTCAAATGTGTTTATAACCAAACACAACCACGGAGTACTTACGTGCGGAAGATGATAAAGGCATTCGGTGGACGCGGTATGTGTCCTGGCGGGCGCGCCTTACCATGAGACCGTTTCTTCTTCGTTGATGATGAAGGAGAGCCATTAGGAGAGCCATCGGTCGCTGAAGTTGCGGAGCTCGAAGGGTTGGTTTGGGGGGCAACGATAGAAAGGTCGCTGATGCAATAAAGGGAGGAAACCTCCACTGTAGTGGTGATGTAACTATTAGAAGCAGCACATCGATCGAACAGCGAAAGTACACACCTGGGGAGGCTGATTGCTTGTTCCGGCGTATGGGAGGCATAATAGGTAGGTGCGTGGGTGGACAATAGAGGGGGCAAGAAAGTTCAGTGGTGAAAGGGTCCATTGTCCGTGTACTTATATTGACCCCTTGAG
>QFFB01000237.1:0-11750 GCA_003316465.1 Ramaria cf. rubripermanens
AGCGAGTCACCAAGTACCTCATTAACTTCAACCGACATACCACTAGGGTCAAATGGGGTGATGCCGCACTACACTGACAACTCTATAACAGACTCCCAGCTCAAATCAAGGATGAAGTCTCTCAAATGGGTAAGCCCGATACCCTTGCCACACTCTGAACTATGGTGCAAACCATCGATACCCGCTACTGGGAGCAACGTTCCGACATCACTCGGGAAGCCGCAACAACCAAGTTCAAGAACCAACCCGACAAAGGGAAGGCCGCAGCGAACACCACTCCGAATACCGACAAGAGGCCTCCGAACACTCTGAAGGCAGGAAACTCTGGTAATCAGTCCGGAGCCTCTGGATCATCTGGACAACCACAATGAACTCCTGACCTCACCTCAAAGCTTAGTAAGGATGGCAAGTTGACGACTCAGGAACAACAACGCCATCTCAACAACAACTTGTGTCTGTTCTGTGGAAGGACAGGACATATGGCCAAGGAATGCTCTCGAGCATCTGCCGCCACCGCAAAGGTATGCGCTGCCTCAACTGCCAACGCTGCCAAGAAGACGACCTCCAACACTAAGTCTGTGCTGGAGTCAAAAAATTCTTGAGCAGCCCTCCGAACCTCATGCGAAAGGAGGACTGCGTTGTAACTCCCAGTGTGACCCCAGTAGTCTGACTCAATGCATCTGCTCTTTTTAGTCCGAACTCCTTGACACTTCACCTAACCTCTGACCTCATTCTGAACACTTCATTTTTGAACCTTGTCAACTATGGCTCGACACACAGTTTCCTTGAATTCGCCTTTGTCTTGAAACACAAACTCCGAGCATACAACATCACTCCAATCCCACTCCGACTCTTCGATGGTACAACAAACAACATCATCTGTCAAGCTGTCAACCTTCTGATCCGTTTTATTTCTGGGGAACAACACTCTGCAACATTCTACATCACTTTGTTGGATTCCAGCTGTTCTGCAGTACTAGGACATAACTGGCTCACCCGCTTCAATCTGTTGATTGACTGGGCTTTGGGCAGTATCTCGTTCCGTGCTCCGTTACAGACTGAATATTTGGTACCTACAGAGACAGTAGCTCCGGCTCCGATCCAAAACTCTGACCCCACTCATTGCTCTAAAGATTGCTATGATCAATGCAGCAGCATTTGCCCATGTATCCAGAATGGAAGACATGCAAACATTCCAGCTCTTTGTCTCTATACTGGACAAGCTCGACTCAGATGAAACTCCAGTCAACATGAGCGGCATCCCAGAAGAGTACCGTGAATATACAGATGTCTTCAGCAAGACCAAGGCCAACAAGCTTGCATCCCATCGGCCCTATGATCTCAAGATCAAACTGGAAGAAGGAATGACCCCACCATTCAGTCTGATCTATTCCCTCTCCCAGAAAGAACTCGAGACCATCTGGGAATTCCTGGAAGAACATCTAACCGAGGATTTTATCCACACCACTCAGTCCCCCTGTGGTGCTCTGGTGGTCTTTGCCAAGAAAAAGGACGGTTCGCTCTGCCTATGCGTTGACTTCCGAGGCCTCAACTGAATCACCAAGAAAGACCAATACCCCTTACCTTGCATCTCCGATCTCCTACATACACCACACAAGGCCCGTATCTATACTAAGATTGAACTCCAACATGCCTACTACCTCATCCAAATCTGTGAGGGTGACAAATGTAAGACTGCATTCCAAACTCGTTACAGATCATTTGAATGGCATGTTATGCCCTTCAGACTTACCAATGGACCCACTGCTTTCCAATGCTTTATGAATGACATCTTTGCTGACATGTTGGATGTATGCATTCTAGTATACCTGGACAACATCCTTATCTACTCCAATGACCTGGAGCATTACCAAAAGCATATCCGGGAAGTACTCCAAAGGCTCCAACAACACAACCTGTACACCCAAGCTGACAAGTGCCTTTTCCATGCAGACACCATTGAGTACCTTGGATACATTATGTCTCTGAATGGACACACAATGGACACCCCAAAGATGCAAGTTATCCAAGATTGGCCTGAACTGAGAAAGGTCAAGGACATCCAGTCCTTCCTCGGATTTGTCAACTTCTATAGGCATTTCATTTTCAACTATTCCAACCTAGTAGTTCTGCTGACACATCTC
This sequence comes from Ramaria cf. rubripermanens, assembly GCA_003316465.1. Taxonomy (NCBI): domain Eukaryota; kingdom Fungi; phylum Basidiomycota; class Agaricomycetes; order Gomphales; family Gomphaceae; genus Ramaria; species Ramaria cf. rubripermanens. Next base: position 2,145 of record QFFB01000237.1, read on the forward strand.
ACCTAGAAAGGTGCTCCATGGGTCTTCTCTGAAGAATGCCAAGAATAATTCAATGCACTCAAGAAGGCTTTCACCACCACTCTGATCCTTCAGCATTGGATACCCGAAGCTCCTCTTATCCTCAAAACCAATGCCTCTGACTACACTCTTGCTGCCATCCTCTCAATAACGTCTCTGGATGACAATGAAGTATGTCCGATTGCTTTCCACTCTCAGAACTTTTCCTCTGCAGAACGGAACTATGATGTCCATAATAAGGAACTAATGGCAATCTTCAAAGTGTTTAAAGTCTGGCAACACTACCTCAAAGGATCTCCAAATCTGATTGATGTTGTTACTGATCACAAGAACCTGGAATACTTTTCTATGACAAAGCTCCTTACATGACAACAAGTCTGATGGTCCAAATACCTGTCTCAATTCAACATGGTTATATACTTCCGCCATGGACATCTTGGAACCAAGCCTAACACTTTGACTAGACGATGGGATGTCTACCTTAAAGAGGGGAAAAGTGATTACGCAGCCATCAATCCACACAACCTCCGACCAGTATTCACCTCCGAACAACTCATCTCATCACTCTGAGCTACGTCACTCTGTGCCCCTGTACTCCATGCAGCCATCACTATGGATATCAACCAATTCCACTCTGATATCCAAACCTCCATCATCTCCGATCTGACCTTAGCAGACCACCTAAGCAACCCAATAGGACAATGGACCCTCAGCCCCAAAGGACATCTCCTACTAGACAACCAGATCTATGTACCTGACAGCAATGATCTCTGACTATGAGTACTACAGTACAAGCATGATCATCTGATCTCTGGACACTTCAGACAAAACCGAACTTTGGAGCTGGTCCAACAAGACTATGTCTGGTCCAAACTCCGAACTTCTGTTAAGTCCTATGTTAAGTCCTGCACTACATGTATGCACTCAAAGTCACAGAGACATTGTCTGTATGGCTTGTTAAAGCAACTCCCCATTCCAGAATGACCTCAGAACTCCATCTCCATGGATTTCATTGAGAAGCTTCCTCCTTCCTCCAGATATGACACCATCCTCGTTATCATTGACTGACTCTCCAAACAGTCAATCTTCATTCCAACCTTTGATATGATCACTGCTCCAATTCTAGCTAAGCTATTCGTCCTCCATGTCTTCTCCAAGCATGGAGTTCCCTCACACATGACCTCTGACTGAGGCTCAGAGTTTGTGTCCTCCTTCTTCCACTCACTCAGAAAGGCTCTCAACATGAAGCTCCACTTCACATCAGGATACCACCCCAAAGGTGATGGACAGACTGAATGTATGAATCAATCCCTCGAACAGTACTTCTGAATCTACTGCAATTACCAGCAAGACAACTGGTCCAATCTCCTTCCAATCACAGAATTCATGTACAATAACTCTCTGAATGCCACCACCAGCATATCACCTTTCTTTGCCAACAAGGGTTACCACCTGAACATCTCTGTACACCCGGAGCGAGACCTCGCTTCCACCATAGCAAGAGACTTCACTGTGGACCTTGATGAGTTATACCAACACCTTCGAACAACCATCTCCAAAGCACAGAAATGGTACTCCACCTCCGCAGACCGATACTGAACCCCACTTCCGAACTTCCAAGTAGGTGACAAGGTCTTCGTCCGGTCTGACCACATCCAAACTACGAGGCTGTCGAAGAAGCTTTCAGAGAAGTTCTTAGGTCCCTTTGAGATCATAGCTCAAGTTGGATCCATGTCCTTTACACTCTGGCTCCCAGACAGTATGCCATCCATCCATCCTGTGTTCCATGTCTCAATACTTAAAGCCACAACTCCGAACAAGTTTCTGAACTGATCTCTGACACTGGACCCTCCAACACCAGACCCACCAATTATCATCGATGTAGAACCCGAGTACAAGATCTCCGAAATCTTGGATGCTACAATAGACAAATGACGCAAGTGCAAGTTGCTGTACTTGGTCAGATGGGCTGGATACAAAGGCACTGATAAAGAGACCTCATGGCTCCCGGCTCAGAGCTCAGACATGCCTCAGAAGTCACTTTGGACTTTCACCAAGTGTGCCCTCTCAAGCCTGGACCTTTACCACTTACTGACTCTTAAGTTTCATGTAGTTTCTCTTGTATAATAAATATGTGTGTGTGTATTTATAGATCACTCCAAGTGTATTCTGTTCTGGCATTTGAGTGATGTAGGTGATGCGTCTGAGTTACTGGGTCTGGGGATGTGAAGGGGTTGGACCGAGTATCTGGGTCCGGGTGATTCGAGGGATTTGGTACGCATTCATAGGTAATCTAAGTACGTATGTGTGTCAGTAGATATATGGGGAATCACTCTACGGTATGGGTCAACAGAGTCCATTAGCGCTGCATTGCCTAGAAAGGGCACAGGGACTAGTCTAGTGGATACAGCACTTGCACGATGCGAGTGAGAGGGATAACAAATTGTAGTGATTTTCTGTATCTAAAAATTAGCTACTTATACAACTGAGTGGCCAGACTAGCTGTATTAGGGTGTAGGGATGAAAATTGTGGCAGAACAAATAAAGATGGGGAACAGGTGCGTATGTATGTGCCTCGGGCATGGAACTGGGATGGAGTGGTCGAGTGGAGTGGAATTATTACATACGTGACATGTACCTATGCAACTGAAAAATGGTTGTGATATTGTGGAGTATGTGATTGGACGGATTGGGAGCAGGGGAGGGTGAGTGATAAGGAATGGGGCCAGTATTGGTTAAGGATAGGTGATGGAGCCAGAATGTGTGTATGATGGCATATTCTCATATTGTGACCGTGTGTACTCACAGAATGAATCCGCCGTTTGCTGCGTGGTGTCATCAGTCACTGTACTTTGTTATTTATAACAGTTTCCAAGAAACAAGTCATTATTATAAAAAATTCTATCTACTGCAAAGTCTCCTCCTCCCTATCCAAAATCTCTATGTCTACTGATGACTCCATGTCACCTGATGCACTGGACTCAGAACCACTCTTATTCTGGAGTACATTGTCCTCCAAGTCCCTCAGCTGCTCCTCCCAGTCTTCTGACTCCGACTCCAACTCCACGTCCGAGTCCAAGTCTGAGTCCAAGTCCAAATCCTTCCACATGAGGTCCATTATGGCCCCATAGATCCCTGTCATGACTGCTGTTTTTCAGATCTCAAGTTCAGCAAATTACATTGACCCTCCTGCATCCATCCCTCATGTTGATATTGGCAAGGCCTCTGCAGTCTATCTCACTCCTATTTGCTGGTCACTGAACATGATCTTTGCCATTGTGCCATGATACTTTGCCCTTGTTTTGCATCATTCACATCCCCCTTGCAGTGTGCAGGGTTATCAAGTACAAGCGGAAGTCCAGTATAGCCAATGGGTGTCACTCACATATCCCATCAGTTGCTGTGCCCCATGAAGGTGGTTTGACCTTTACTCCATCTCCCGAGCACGCGCTAATTTTCCACAGTATTCTAGTCCCTCTCTATCTGTCCCCCCCTGCATTTGCTTTTTACTATAAGTACTTCAATTCCACCTGTATAATTCTGTAGTTCAATTATCATACATCTACCTTATTATTTGACCTCTTACTAGTAGAAAAAACCTTAGTACAATGATCCACTGCCTCATCAGTAGTTGTGTCTATTGGTGAGCTCAAACCTTTGATCTTATTCGCTACGCCCCCTTAGGGGCATCGCCAAGACTGCTATTTGCAACACTTCACAGGAGTGTTCAAATCAGCAAAAGGACCACCTGAACTAGGGTGACCTTTCCTCAAGGACATGCACAATTCATTGCATACTACTCTTGCGTTATTTGCTACAACTGTAGGCCCATGTTGGAATTACACTGACATTATATTTTTACTCTGAAATCCAATCTTGACAATCCCCTCCAGCCTCCGCCTGTTCCTCTCCTCTGCTTTCTGAAGGCCCTGGACCTTGTCACCGATGTGACCAAGGGACTCTGGAAGTCCCTTCTTGAACTCCAACATTTTTGGAGTTACCTCGGACTTTCCCAGTCCAGGAATGACCACCTCAACCCTCGTCCTCTTGGATGGTTGTCCCCCCATGTCCACCTCCGACCTCTGTGTTTTCATGGAGTTGTAGGCTCCACTCCAATGACGCATCGGACCTTTTGGTCCCGACATGCCCAGCACGATGTCCCTAAGGACAAGTTAGCATGAGCATCGGATCGAGTCACTATCAGTCAACTTTACCCCTGTCCTCCCACTTGCACTTGACTGCCCTCTTCCAGCAGCTATTGCAGACCCGAAGGTCCACCACCTTCCCCTTATTCAGGGCTGGTGCACAAACCTCCAAAGCTCCAGTTTTCGGAGTACCAGGGCCAACCTCCAGAACCTCCGCAGGTCCTGGACCCTCCTTGGCCCTCCAACGCTCTTCCTCCTCCCACATCGCCTGCCTTCTCTTCTCATCATCCACTTGTTTCCTCCAAAGTGCCTCATTGAAGGCCAACCTCCTCTGGTGTTCTGCTGCGTCAAGCTGCTTCTTTTCTTCTACAGCCACCCACTCTGCTGCCTCCCTCCAAACACTCTCCTCCTCCAACTTCCTCTAAGCCTCTTCAGCCCTCTGCTCTTTCTCCACCTCCTCAGCCTTCCTCCATTCCTCCTCTTTGGCCCTCTTCTTGGCCTCTTCCTCTACTAGCCTAGCCTCTTCAGCCTGGGCTCATTTGAGCTCCTTTTGGAGCTCTGCCACCCTATGGGCGAGGTTGGACGATGGTGTGGGGGTTCCAGACATAGGTTAGGGTTGATACGTGCGGTATTGTTTGGCTTAAGGGGACTTTTTGCTAGGTTCTTCTGGACCCCCTTGATTCTTATACTGATTCCCGAATCTCCAATTTTATACTCCCATGATCATCTCCATGGGCCTCGTGGGTTCAGCCCTTAAAGGGGGGATACTGTTAGATCCCTGAGATCTAACACCAAGGCTCCGAACCTTCGGACCTCCAAACTCCAAAGTAGCTATTATGTTCCATTTTAGTTCTTGTTATTTGCCTCTTAAAGTATAATCCTCATTCATGACCCAAAGTAGAATACTTGTACCTTGCTCAATCCGAACCTCTGACCCTATTCCAAACTCCAATTATTATTTAACTCTTATATCCTTCTTGTTCTACATTTATGTCTTTCTTGTTATATGTTCTTAGGGTACAATTAGGATACGAGGTATTAATAGCCCTCCAATCTTGTATCCGCTCTTTAGTTCAAATATTGACTTAATTCCCATTACCAACCTCTAGTCTTCTCGCATCACTATCTCCGTAGTCAGATATTACTATTCACACCTCCGAGTTCAAACCTCTGGATAACCTCCAACACTCTGATCTCCAAAATTAGAGACTGAATGATAGTAGGTGGCACAACCCATAAGTTGAAGTCAAGTCCCTACCCCCTTGTATTACTTCAAAGTCCAACCTCCAAGTCTCCAACCTCCGAAGTTTCGGGTAACATCCAAGAACTTAACAGAAATCACACACATTCACACAAGCCTGCACCAACAGGTATTTTTTTCACTTCAGTCCACACATTATAATTGTTGTGCAAACCAAGCATCATATGGCGTTGCTCAAACTATTTCATGGTGTGCAAAAACTGTTAAGGTGCGCACACTGCATTTTTGTGCAAATGGACCACCATATGGAAGTGGATAATTCTGTTTAAGGGAGAAAACAACCCATCCGACAAATGCAAGCTCAGTTACTTTGCAGAAACTGTTTCCTGCATGCTCAACAAGCCTTCCAAAAATTATGAAAATATTTACCGACACAACTAACATATACAATAATTTACTGACTATATACAATTTTACCACATTGAAGCCCTGGTGATGCTCAGGATGAGTGACACCACAAAAAGCCAGATCCAGAGAGACTCAGCCTGTATGTAAAGCATGCACATCAGTGTTACCTCCTGGAACACATCACCCCCTGACAAAAAGAAACAAAAGAAAATCATCCCCGTAATTGCAGGAGAATGTAAAGAAGATGGTATGGCAGATGAAGTAGCCAAGGGGGGGAAGTGGACCAAAGATGTAAAACAAACCAAGCATACATGTCAGAAGCCAGGGCAGGTGGCACCAAAAAGTGGGACTTCAGGCTCCAAGCCTGAAACCATGGACATTGATGGAGAAAGCAACACCCTCATTCATGCAGGGTGCCAGGGGACAAGTCAGATTGGGCCTTCCTCCCTTTCATGCCCCAGGCAGGTGCCCAGGCCAAACCTGTATAGACTTGGCAGTGTAACTGGGGCAGGTGAGCATTTTCCAGGCTCTTAACCAGGTCAGAACTCACATGGTTAGCAGTATAGTGTTCCAGTCCCCCCACACCCCATGGTGCAAAAAAAAAAAGAGGACATGGGCCTCATGCACCCATTGTCCAGTAATTTTATCTCACCTGGATGGAAAGAACAAATGCAAGAAAATCCTGGAGTCAGTGGTGAGCAAGCAACAATAGATTTTGGAGACTCATTAGGGTCAAATGAAGGCACCAGGGATGTTGTCTCTGGCATTGCTGCACAGCAGTCATTCATGCATTGTTGTGATAAAATCCAATCTATATATATATATATTCTTCTCTCTTTCCCCTGACTTTTCCTCAGTCCCAGAAGGCTGGGGGTATGTTTAAATAATATTCTATATTATACAGAAGCAGAGCTTTGGAACAGCATCAAATGCTGTTCCAAATGACCAGCATGAGCCATAGATGCACAATGATATCATGACACCAGTCAAGAATGAATCACTCACATGGTTACCCTGCACATGTATCAGCAGTACCCAATCGATATGCTTACACAATCATGTAAGCACCTGGTCATTGGAAGGGTAAAAGTAGAATAGAGAGCCATTATGGTAAATAGAGGGCCATATCAAGACAACAGAGCCCACAGGATGCAGTTCAATGTGGCATTAAAGGTGCATATCAAATTGAATTGCTCACAAAAAGATACATAGTACAGAGGGCCCCCTGATATTTTTATATCATTGCCTTCAAGTATTTTTATACTTATATTTTTCCCCTGTCACCTAATCTGTTGATTATGTGCACCGTTCAGTTTTATTGTCCAATTCCAATCCTCTAATTAGTGTTATGAATGTTGTGATATGTGATTTAATGTACTTATGAATGTGGGATATGATTCAGGCTTCAAATGAAGCTGAATTGAGCAGAGGTTTGCTATGAGGGAATATTCCAGATAATTGCAGTATATTGCAGTATATGCAAATTATCTGAAAAACTACTTTAACTAGAACTTCAAACAACTTGTGAGGGATGAGTATTATTGCTACTAAGGCTATACTCCAGAATCTCAGCTATTTAAGTATATCTTGTTGCAAACTAATTATTTTAGTTTATTTTTGTAACGGTGTGACTACGCTGCCCGGATCTTCATTTCATATGCTGATCCGATACTCCATGCTGTCTCCTAGCTACAATAGTATAAGTACTTGCGTAGTCTACAAAATTTAATCAGTTCCTACTTGGTCACTTTGAGTCCCTTCCAGGTCTGTGCTTGAGTTAATGCACAGACTCCTTCAAGTCCTTCCAACAATGTTTTAACATGTGTTACTCATCCTTTGGAGTTGCATGCAATTGGCGACTTGAAAGTTGAAATCTGAGGTAACCAGACTCTCATGTAGGACCCTATAATTCTCATAAGATCATTTAAATATGTTGCATCCATCATATTAGTGAAAAAAAAAAGATATTTTTATGTGTCCTGAGGCAGCAAATCACTGTTTATAAGAGGGTGTGGTCACGTGACAGCCCTCAGACTCCGCTCACAAGCATTACCGCGCGCACACATAACTACATTTTGTGAAATCGCACACTTTCACACAAGCCTGCGCCAACAGATATTTTTTCACTTAGGTCCGCACATTATAATTGTTGTGCAAACCGACCGCCATACGGTAATGCTCAAACTAATTCACGGCGCGCGAAACCGTTAGGGCGCACGCGCTGCATTTTTGTGCAAACCGACCGCCATACTTCCAACGGCAGGATATTATATTGTCACCAATTTGATGTGAACATAGCATTCCTCACTGACTTATACTCTCTAATCTGCTGATATGTAAACTTCCCCCACCCCATCAATAGTCAGTCCATTCTGGGTTCTCAGCATGCACCACCAAGGATCGTCCACTGAGATGCATTTAATCCTGTCACAGAAAATGAAGCACGCTTTTATAGGGGGGAGGACTTATCATTTACCTCGGTATTAACCTTGCCCCGTACTCCCGATAAGTGGACACTGGGCAAAGGAGACAGCGGAATGTCCCTATTCGGAGACACCACTGTGGACTGCAGAATTGTGGGCCGAATTTCTCTTATGTACTCTCGCGAGTTCAAACTGGCGAGGACAGCGTTACAGTACAGTGAGCTTAGGGGGTAGAACCCGAGATTGTAGATCAGCGTTTTGGGAGACGCAACGAGCTGAAGAGAGGGAGAGAAGGTGTGCATCAGGAAATGGCAACTGTTTTCTACTTTATAGGAAAACGCACTGCAATGCATGCGAAAAGGGCGAATATTGCTGTCCATGCACCAGTGCTTGCAGAGAACGTCATCAACCGCGAAATCATCCTATCAGATCTACATTTTCGCGCAGTTCAGTGTTGGGAATTATGGCATAATAGAATCACACTACTTACACCCGCATCCCTGTTCTGCCCTTCCACAACAGAACGCACATGGTAACGGTGAGGGCTATATCGATTAAAGCAGTGGTCGCGTTGACTCCATATGAAATTCCCTGAACCACGTTAGTGGAATCTTGGAATCGTTGACATACCTCACCATCATCACAGGTGTAGCAGTGAAGGCCACCGATTTTCCGAGCCTTTACGGTCGATGAGTCTCTAACTACAGAACACGTTGAAATAGAAGCCCCTACGCTTGGCTCATATAGTCTGTATTTAATCCAATATTAGCAAAGAGGGGAAGCCATCGAATTCGACGCACAACAACATCCCACTGCGGAGGTGGGGGTAAGTTACAATTCACCATAAATATTGAATGATTTCACCTAACTCCCACGATATGGGAATCACCTATAAGTGCATGTGTAAGTTTTAAGGTTCACAATGCAGTGGGTTGTGAGCAACTCACCATCACAATAGGGAAGACCCATTTTTTTCCTGAGACTACAGGCTTCGTTGGAAAACGTCAACCACTTTTATATTGCGTACGTACAGCGCCAAATCCGCCATACAAAGAAACCTTGAGAAAGGACCTCGACAATGGCCTGAAAATGTGTGTAGCACTTCTACAAAGCAACAGCAGCAACGACGTACAGTGACAACCAGTTCGTACTGAAAGCAAGGCTTCGAGTTTAGTAATGTGTAACAAAATGCTCACAGAAATTAACACACGAAAACTTCGCTGATGTGGGTTACATAAGATTTAGCGACGTGTACGTTGGAAAAAGAACAACGCACGGCTTGGTAGAGGTAATGTTCGAAATATCTCCATAGCTTGTGATCAGAAGCCCCCATACTGGTACCATGAAAATTGTGACGTGACCTAACGTCATTAACGTTAGAAGCCATTACTTACGTCCTTTGATACAGATA
>QFFB01000239.1:0-37380 GCA_003316465.1 Ramaria cf. rubripermanens
GGAAAGGTTGTGCATTGTTTGGCCCTTATCTGTCCAATGAGCTTTGCAGGATTCAAACCCTGGTTTCCTGGCTTTGTATATCTTTGTACAGCTTTGTACAGTCCTGCACAGCCTGGCACAGCCTTGGTAGCTAGGGCACAGATTTGAGGGTGTGCTGGGTTTGAAGTATTTATGGATGTTGGAGTAACAAACATGTGAACGCCCATGCATTACATCATCACCCTTTGGTGCTCCATATAAGGTATTAGTCTTGCGTAGAACACAAGACATTTCTTTGTTTTCTATTTCAATCCATTCATTGCAATTGAAAATATAAATGGCTTGCATTTATGTACAATCTCCCTCAGTCATTTGACTTATGCTCTCACGTGCAAACACTGAGGTGAGATAACAATTAGTTATACTATGTATCCATTCGCTTACCTTGTACGCTGTAGAACATTGTATAAGGTAAATAAATTAGTCGTTTGACTTACGCTCTCGCGTGCAAACACTGAGAACATCGTATAAGTGTTTCTTACAGGTTATTGGGCCCCGCTTCCCAAAAATCTTGTTCCCACTCCCTTTTAACAAATGTCTACCACTGCTCTTACCACTACCGATCTTCTCCCATCCTCTGTCCCAAAACTCATGCCCAATGGCTTGAACTGGACCGCTTTCTCAATGCATTTCCAGGACGCCATAGAAGCCAAGGGTTTGTGGGGACATTTTGATGGCACTACTGTGCAGCCAGCTGTCAGTATACCGCCCGCCATCAGAGAGGAAGATGCATTAGCAAAGTGGACCAAAGATGACCGAACAGCCAAGGCTCTTCTCACTCACCGGATTCCTGACTCCATACTCATCCGCATACATGGCAAAGCATCCTTGAAGGATCAATGGGACCTCATAGTAAAAGAGTTCTCATCGAAAGGTGCATTTGTGCAAGCAGATCTACACTCTCATTTCATGGAGTCGAGATGCCCTGACAAGTCGAATGTCCGTGAATTTCTTGACGGACTACGTGTCAAAAAGGAGGAGTTAGCCACCTTTGGTGTAGACATTGAAGAAAAGGATTACCATTCCACGATCATTAAATCCCTCCCGCCTCATCTCTCTGCCTTCGCATCCAACCTACTAGCTGGTGCCAAGCTATACAGCTCCACCAAGACCATTGAGCCCGATGAGCTCATCTCGCTAGTCTCCGAGGAGTACGAATGTCACGTAGCTCAACGGTCTTGACGCTCCGGTCAGACTAGTGGAAAAGGCAATGACAAAGATGAGGCACTGACTGTGTCACAAAACGGAAAGGCAAAGTTTTTCAATCGGAAGCCAAAGGGAACCTGTTGGAACTGCGGCGACAAGGGACACTATAAGAACAAGTGTCCTAAGCCTGCGCGAGTAATTGGCAATAAGAAGCTCAACTCACCAAAAGGAGGTGGCTCTGCCAATGCCGCCATCGAATCCGACGAAGAAGACAAGGCTGCCTTCTTTGCCAATTTCAATGACGATGATGATGAGCTCCCTGCCCTGCTATCTAACTACGAGTCCGACTCAGAAGATGAGGAACGTGCCAAAGAATGGTTTTCTGAAATGGATGATGATACCGGGAGTATTGTAGCTGGAGATTCACAGGATGATGTTGCTGAAAACGACGAGTGTCAGTTTGTCAACATCAGTGATACAGCAAACATCGAGCCAGAAGACGCACATGCTGTCCAAATCAAAGACAGCATAGAACCGGAAAATACCGCCCACATTGAGGTATATGACTCTGGCTGTACCAGGCACATCATTCCCTATCGTGAGGCTGTCACGGACTTTACGGCCATAAGTCCAAAATCCTTTCAGGCTGCTAATAGACAAAGTTTCAATGCCGTGGGGACAGGCGATATGGTGATCAACGTACCAAATGGTACCACGATGTCTCAACTTAGGTTAACTGAGGTGCTATACTCACCTTCAGTTGGTTATACCCTTGTGTCGGTTGGACGACTTGACGATGCCGGTTTCACTGTGACATTTGCAAATGGCGAATGTATTATAAGTCAGCAAAACGGAGAACAGGTCGGCGAGGTTCAGAAGTCTGGACGAGGCCTTTACCGTGTCACACATGAGGATGATGCAGCAAACGCTGCTGCCGACGTGCTCACATTGGACCAATTCCATCGCCGGATGGGTCATATTGCACCAGAAACAGCAAAAAGGCTTGTCACAAAAGGTTTTGTAACAGGAGTGAAGCTGAACACATTACCATCTGGGGAACCTTTCTTCTGCGAGTCCTGTGTATATGCAAAGGCAACTCGCAAACCTGCTCCAAAGGTCCGGGAAGGCAAACGAGCTTCTTCTTTTGGAGAAGAAGTCCACAGTGACCTGTGGGGACCTGCACCAGTTGCCACTAAGGCCGGAAAACGTTACTACGTCACCTTCACTGATGATATGTCACGCCTAACTCATCTTTACCTCTTATGATCTAAAGACAAAGCCTTTGGTGCATTTAAGGAGTACGAGAGTTGGGTCAGCACACAACTCAACAGTCGTATCAAATGCTTGCACTCAGACCGCGGTGGAGAGTTCCTGGGAAAAGAATTTGTGCTTCACCTCAAAAGCCAAGGTACAGCGCAGAAACTCACCATACACGACACACCTCAGCATAATGGAGTTGCCAAACGTTGGAACCGCACCATAGTCGAACGCATACGAGCCCTCCTACATGCGAGTGGTCTCCCAAGATCCCTTTGGGGTGAAGCAGCTCGGCATGTGGTGTGGCTCATGAACCGAACATTGACAAGGGCCATTGAAGGCAAAACTCCATTCGAAGCTGCGTTTGGTAGCAAACCTGCCCTGCAGCATGTGTGTGAATGGGGTGAGAAGGTGTGGGTACGCACTGAGAAAGGAGACAAACTTGGAGGACAAGTGTCTGAAGGGCATTGGCTAGGCATCGATGACCGCAGCAAGGGTTATAGGATTTACTGGCCTGACAAGCAGACTGTCACCATAGAATGCAACATCTATCTAGACAACAGCCAAGCGTCAGCTTCTCGTCTCGAGGGGGAGAATTGGCAGTTCATTGAAACGAAAACTGACATATCTCCCTCCTCCAAACCTATTGTCTCCCCCACACCTCCCGTCCCTAAATTACCTGCCACCGATAACGATGCTGCAGATCCATCTGACTCTGAAGACCAGGCACCTCCGAAAAGAGTACGCAAGCCAAGTCAGCATGTCAGAGATATTTTAGAAGGACATGGAACATCCTCTTACTGCTCATCTGATCCCACCATAGCAGCTGGAGTCCAAATGCCCACCATCATTGAGAAACCTGCAGATGTACTCGAAGGGGATGGAATGGCTGATTGGATAATGCTGTCTGAAGAGGCTGACAAATATGCACTCATGGCCGAAACAAGTGAAATCGAAGCCATCGAGCCTCAATCCTTGGCTGAGGCAAAACGACGCCCTGACTGGCATTTGTGGGAGCAAGCTATTCATGAAGAGTTAGCAGTACTTCGCGACGCAGGAACTTGGAAACTCACAGAGGCTCCAAACGGTGCTAATATTGTTGGATCCAAGTGGGTTTTTCGTGCTAAAAAGGATTCAGCAGGAAACGTAGTCCGCTACAAGGCTCGCCTTGTTGCACAAGGCTTCTCACAGGTACCAGGTGTCGACTACTTCGACACTTTCGCCCCGGTTGCGAAGCTAGCCTCAATACGAACAGTGCTTTCCCTGGCCGCTGCAAACAACATGGAACTTCATCAGATTGATATTAAAGGCGCGTACCTAAATGGTGAACTTACTGACAGCAAGACAATCTACATGTCTCAACCTCCGGGCTACCACGCTCCTCAATCATCAGGGAAGGTTTGTCTCCTACAAAAGACATTATACGGATTAAAACAGCCTGGGCGGCACTGGTATCAAAAGCTCGTGGATATTATGCTCACCAAGCTGCTTTTTTCTCACTGCGATGTAGACCAAGCCGTTTTCTTCTGCCGCTTGAATGATCATGTCGTCATTGTCCTGGTACATGTCAATGATTACACCATTGCTGCTACAACAGAAATGGTGGTAAAGCAATTCAAATCAGGTATCTCAAAGCATGTCGAAATAACGGACCTAGGAGAGTTGCATTGGTTATTAGGAATCGAAATCAAATGCAACAGAGAAAGACACACCATCCATCTTTCTCAAAGATCGTATATTGACTCTATCATACGTCGCTACAATTTCGAAAACCTCAAACCAGCATCAACACCGATGCAGCACGGGCCCAAGCTATCCCTGACACTGTTACCAAAAACCATGATAGAATATGCGCAAATGAGAGACATACTGTATCGAGAGGCCATAGGGTCGCTCATGTACGCAGCCTTGGGGACTCGCCTGGACATCGCTTTCACCATCCAATGCGTGTCCCGCTACTCAACTAAGTTCAGCCCCATTCATTGGAATGCTGTCAAGAGGATATTTCAGTATTTAAAGGGAACAGCTGACTTGTGGTTAACTTATGGGCATGTGAAGACCGAGTTGACAGGATATGCCGACGCCGATGGTAGCATGGCTGAGGATAGGCACACTATATTGGGTTATGCCTTCATAATCCACGGCGGCGCCGTTTCCTGGAGCGCAAAACGTCAGCAAATAATCTCCCTTTTGACGACAGAAAGCGAGTACGTAGCTGCCGCTCATGCTGCGAAGGAGGCCATGTGGCTGCGCTCCTTGATCCAACAGCTCTTCGTAACAGAAATGTCTCCTACCACCATGTTTTCCGATAATCAGTCAGCCATTGCACTCACTAGAGACCATCAGTATCACGCATGCACCAAGCATATTGATATACATTTCCATTTCATCCGATGGATCATTGAACAAGGAGTCCTTCGACTCCTATATTGCCCCACTGACAATATGGTAGCTGATACACTTACCAAGGCGTTGCCTTCCACGAAGGTCAAGCATTTCGCGGTCTAGCTTGGGCTATCCACGGTTTGAGGGGGAGTGTTGGAGTAACAAACACGTGAATGCCCACGTGTTACGTCATCACCCTTTGGTGCTCCATATAAGGTATTAGTCTTGTGTAGAATGCAAGACATTTCTTTGTTTTCTATTTCAATCCATTCATTGCAATTGAAAATATAAATGGCTTGCATTTATGTACAATCTCCCTCAGTCGTTTGACTTACGCTCTCGCGTGCAAACACTGAGGTGAGATAACAATTAGTTATACTATGTATCTGTTTGCTTACCTTGTATGCTGTAGAACATCGTATAAGGTAAATAAATTAGTCGTTTGACTTACGCTCTCGCGTGCAAACACTGAGAACATTGTATAAGTGTTTCTTACAATGGATGCACAGCCTTGTGAGGCAGAGTTCAAACTCAGTGGCTGAGTCTTGAGTTAGCCAAAGTGTCAGAGTTGTGGGTGCTTGAGGGCCCACAACTCCGAACTCATGCGTCGCGGTTCGTTCCGATAGGAGTTCGAATCGGCTGGACCGGAATAGAGTTGTAAGTCCGTGTGGGTCCAGCACTCAGCAGGACAGGTTTGAGTGTTTTTGAGCCAGGGAAGGCATGTAAAATGGCAAAAAAATAAGGAAAAACTCGAGGAATATTTTAAAGCTGTTTCCCTATCAAAATATGCATGTATTGGCTAATTTATGATGAGGAAAAAGGGTTTTACAGAAATTTTAATCCTTTTTTTTCGAGATTTTCCCAGCAAAGGTGGTTCCTACACATTCCTAGACAAGTTGAAGCCATGATTAAAGCCAAAGGTGGCTATACTAAGTACTAAACACTATTTATAGTTGTCAGCCAAAAAACTGTTTCAATGATATGACTGAATTAAAAATTATGTATCTCCTGGAAATATGAATGAATAAATATGGTTTATGACACAATTTCAATCCAATACAGAGTACTATTCTCAGTAATATTTACAAGAATTTAAATATTTTATCTCCCGGGTTATAGTATTATATTGAAATCAGGAAACATTGAAACAATTTTTTGAGCCACTGTAGGTCAGAATGAGCTGATCCTAGTAATTATTGGTAATATATACACTCTAGTAGCATATGTTTGGTTCAAGTTAATGCTTAGATAAGTAATATTCTTCCTCTGAAACTCTATACAGAGTACCTGACCAACAATTGCATCACATGATGCTGTCATGTTCACAGGTTGTATAGACTGAATGCTGACATAAATAGAGACACCTGAATAGGAGTATTATTGGGTACTGAGCAGTGCATTATAATTCCTTTTCTCACAGGCAGCCAGATGCAGCTCCTTTGGGGGAAGACAAGAAACCCAGCTAACTTGGTAAGATTACATTTGCCAAGCCTAAGTTGTTGGTGTGCATGAGTCCATACCAACAGCAATGTGAGGAAGCTGACATTGATAGTATGTGAGCATAGAGTTATAATTACTGTATCTACCACTACTACACATTCTGGCTGAAATATCTGAAGGATGTGGCCATGGGGAGACAAAGTTTAGAGAAGGCCACTCAATAGGGATGAGCCTTGAAAAACACTAGTGATGGGCTGGGAGATGGTATAATAGGTATGGTATGGAAAATGTGGACATATCATGGGGAATATGAGTCTGGTCAGATTATCCTATAGCTATTATAATCAGTGTGAAATCAATTCTCAATTCATGGATTACATCCCACTTAGAAAGGAGAGCCATTCATGCTACACATCTCATTGTGCAGATCCAGTTGATCATAATAATCTGGTGAAAATTTGTGCACAAAGGTGGCTCAACCTTCATCATA
The DNA here is from genome assembly GCA_003316465.1 of Ramaria cf. rubripermanens. Taxonomy (NCBI): domain Eukaryota; kingdom Fungi; phylum Basidiomycota; class Agaricomycetes; order Gomphales; family Gomphaceae; genus Ramaria; species Ramaria cf. rubripermanens. The sequence continues at coordinate 6,758 of QFFB01000239.1, forward strand.
TTGACCTATCCACATGGTTTTTAAGTATTCCCACTACTTGGGCCTCCATCCAGCCATTGTTATTATTAGCAAGAGAAGGACTTATAAGATATTTTCTATCCATTTATTTCTTTCCATGGACATTTTATCTACTATCATATTTCTTTCTTCATTCCACCTATTATCATGGACTTTTCCACTTCTTACAACTCATTTTATCAACTCAAGTATCCCATCGAGGTGCACACTTGTGTGTAGTCACAGACAAGGCACATCCAAATGCATAGCACACTATTTTGAGCATAGTGTCAGTTCTTTTTCTTTCATTACTACTGATCAGATCACCTTCATTTCCACTACACTTTGTCTAGCTAGCAAATTCATCTCCTAACAAGCCAGGAGCTTGAATTTTCACATGTTCACCCCTATACTATTATGGACTCTTACTTATAGCTAGAAAAACATGAAAATAATGCTTTTGCCTTTTCACCCCTACTGTCAGTTCAGTCCTTTAATATGCTCAGTTCTATTTACCTGAAGTTCTCACATCTTTCATCCATTGTCCAGCCCTGATTTAAAGGCTAGGATCTATTTATTCTAACAACCATTCGTTCTTCATTGTGCACATCCCATTTATAAAGAGTCCTTTTCCCTATCATATAAAAATCTTCAATACTCACCCTTGCCTTGCTTTTACGGTACAGCCATTTCCCAATCCAAAATAAAAATTATATTGTTCTGATCATCAACCAGGATATTTCAAGGAGTGCAGTGATGGGAAGTTAACTTGTCCCTGATTGCATTTATCCAAACATGTGTGAAAGGCTCCCAAGAGAATCTGGCAAGCCATGAGAGACAATATTCATGCATCTCCTGTTCAGAATTGAATGGGCTGCAAGGGTGACCCAGAAGGAATGAATCTTTACAAGGTCCATCATTCAAAGAGCAGATTTGACCAGACAAATGCTCCAGCTGACAGAGAGAGTGTAGTTCTTGTATGTATTGTTGAAGTTGCTCTGCCAAGCAGGACTTCTGATCATCATTCAATGATGGCCAAACCATCTCCAAAGTATTGCCCTGGATCCACTCTATGACAATCACCTCACTTCTATTATGAGATATGGTCCAATGGTCAATCACATTGGGAACAGGAATTGACATGTTTTGAGCTGTTACAGCGGTTTGCAATATATAAGGCATGAGTTTGAAACTACACTCAAATACTGTAAATACTGTAGCTCAATGAATACTGCACCAAAATTGTTCAAATTGGGTAGTAGATTCAAAGTATATATGTTCTAATTTATCACTAAATTTGAACAATTTTTGTGCAGTATTCATTGAGCTATAGTTTTTACAATATTTGAGTGTATTTTCAAACTCATGCCTTATATATTGCAAACTGCTGTAAGACCAGGGCCTTGGTATAGGATCTCAGGGTGAGCTTGGAATGAGGACTGTCAATTTAAGGGCTGGGCTTCAGCTTATGTGCTGCACCATCCACTAGAGTGCATGCCCTAGATTTCCAAGCAAGATTGGGACAAGAGGAGAGTAAGGAATAAGAGAAGACTTCTTAGAAACTACTAAGGGATTCAAGGGGATATCTAAGTTAATTTCTGAATGAAGAGCAAGGTACATACAGATGAGACTTATATACAAATAATGAGGGATAGGGTCAGACACAACTAACTAAGGGGTCAGAGTGAGGTTTGGGGAAGGATAAGGAATAGAGTTTGGAGAAGATGGAGATAGTAAACAAAGGTTGGGCTTGAGCTTGGGATACTTTGGGGAGGGCTTGGATAAGGTTGGACTCAGGGTTACAGCTTGGAATGGGGTTAGTTGCCATATAAGGGTACTAGAGATCCACAAGGGACTGGATCATAATATGAGTGATTGTTAATTTCATGGATATTACCTGGAACTTTAGAGGTTGGATATCCAGAGGTTGGACTTCAAAAATGTGCAAGGGGGGTAGGGACTTGGGTCCAACTTATGTGTTGCACCACCCACTATTGTTTGATCCCTAATTTTAGAGATCAGAGGTTTGGAGGTTTGAAGGTTTGAAGGTTTGGAGGTATCACTAAGTAGTATATAACTATGAAGATAGTGATGTGAGAAGGCAAGAAGGTAGTAATGGGGAAATAAGTTGATAGTCAAACTAAAGAGCTAATACAAGATTGGTGGACTATTAATATATTATATCTTAATACTATCCTAAGAACATGGAACAAGAAAGACATAAATGTAGAACAAGAAGGACATAAGGGTTGTATAACAAGTGGATTTTGGAATTGGACTGGAGGTTTGGATCAAACTGAGTACAAGTAATCTACTTTGGGTCATGAATAGGGATTATACTTTATGAGGTATATAACAAGAACAAGAATGGAATATAATAGATACTTCAGAGTTCAGAGGTCTGGAGGTTTGGTGTTAGATTCCAGGGATCTAACAGCAATGAAACACATTATTTCTGCTTCTAGACTTCTAATGGTACAGTACATTCCTTCAAGGCAGTATGCTTGGTGAGGTGAATAACTTGAGGACTACCTGTAGGTCTGTAGAATTTAAAACTCCATTTTTTAATGTAGGGATAGAAATAGTCAATGGCTAGGCAACAGAAGTGGTTGACTATATATAGTTCCATGTCAAACCTAATATGCTGCCACCAAAGGTATCCAAGGAATACTGGTTGCAGTATTGGCCAGGATGAGGTAGTTTTCTGCACAAAGAGATGTACTTGTAACTCAGTTAGCTGACATGACTTCCCTGGCACTTCACAGCTAACCAAATTCTTGATTAAATCATGTACTATCATCAATCCAGATGTGCATCAATTTCCTCAGTTTATTAATAAATAATTAGATACTTGAATTTTTTTCTAACAAACTTGTGAGAACTATTAATTATATGTGAATCATATCCCTAGCAACTTTTATTACCAAAAAAGTAAGTGTTCATGTTGCCAGAGACATCCAATGCCTGAGACAGGGTGTGGATCAGTGTTATGATCTGGTCCCTTGTGGATCTCTAGTAACCATATCTGGTAATCAACCACATCCCAAATCTGTACCCCAAGTCCAACTTTGTCCAAGCTATCACTGAAGTATCCTGGGCCCAAGCTTGACCCTTGTTTACTACAATATATTCATCTTCCTTAAGCTTCATTCTTATCCCTCTTGAAACTTCATTCTGATCCATTAGATAGTTTATATCCAACCCTATTCCTTGTTGTTTATATATAAGTCTCATCTGTATGTACCTCACACTTCAGTCATTACCCTGCCCTTATCTATACCTCAGCACCCCTGTTGCTTATGTCATTTGGACTTCAGAGACTCAGAGTTGCTATGCCCAAGGTATATAGTTATTAGCTAGTGAGTAAAGGAGTCCTCAGAGTTTTCTCTTAGGATTCCCCCTTCACCAGTGTGCCACTTGAGTGTAAAGTGTCTGCTTAGGTTGCCCTTACAAAAAGGTTATGTTGGCAATGATTTATTCACAGTCTATGCTGTGGATGCTGAATCAAATGCATACAATAAGTACAGTACTAAGTACAGTACTGTAGCAACTGACAACAATCATGTAGTCTACAGTAGCATAGGATCAATGAAAGAATTATCAGCAACATGAACAGGGACAGAGGTGGGCACATTAACAGACAAGGAGGAGTGAGGAGGGGGACTGAAGAGGATGACAATGGGGGTTGCCTATGGTGATCCTCTGCCAGAGTGAGAAGCCTCTGGGACCTGTGGCCCTCACTCCAGGACTGGCATCCTTGTAGTTGATGCTGAAGAGTCAAGAAAGGCATGTTATGTGCAGCAGTGAGCTTTCAAATAGAGATAGGGCTGGTGTTGTATGATGTGACTGCAGTATGAAGTTGTTCCTCTCTGTCAGAGGAAACTGGCAAAGAGCTAAGGGGCTTATATAGAGTGGGGATGCCTGGAGCCATGAGGCAGAGAATGAGGTGGGTAAGTCAAGTGTGTAATGGTTTGCATGAGTGGTAACATGTGGAATAAATTTACCACAGCCTGCTGGGCACCTTCCAGGCTGTCATGCTCCCCATGCTTGAAAGTGAGCCTGGCTATCCAGGCAGTGTACTAGTACCAGCATTGTGTATATAATATGTTTTACATATAATATGTGAAATATGATTTTTACCAATTATTGTAAGGCTGGATGACCACATAGGGGAGCTAAAAGCATGTGCCACCTGCATATATAGCCCCCCATCTTACAATACAGCCTCCTTTTTTTTGTCAAAAATTTGTAGTTATATTCATAATAGAGTGTATATGTTACCAATAATTATTAGCAAACTGAATTGAAAATATCAGAGACACCATTCAGTTGGCTAATAATTATTGGTAACATATACACTCTAATACATTTATTATTAATATCAATAGTTTTTAGCACCCCCAAACATTGCAGGGGTGGTGGAATAGGCCAGTGACCCACATCCTGACCTGATCCACATCTGGATTGGTGATAGTATATGAAGCAAGAAGTTGATGTCAAAAATGACTGTTGGATATTAGTCTAATCGAAGTATTAGTGTATGATAAATCACACTTGACCGGTAGTTAAATAATATAATTAAAGGACTCAGAATTTATTGATTGCAACATGAAAAAAACAATATTCTGACATCATTACTAATAGTCTATTAGTAATGAGTATGAGTCCATTTTCGCGTCTATAATGCACCATACCCGCGGAATGCTTTGCACTGTGAAAAATAATGGGCTATGCTCTCGCGCCACCTGGCGAACAATTCCCAAGCAATCCAGTCGATTTTTTTGGCTTAAACCACGCCTTTTAGGTCGCAGGTTTTCTCAAGCGTCGGCAGAGAGCTCATTCGCCGAAGATTTACGACATCCTCCTCTTCTTCCGTCTTTGCTAGTGCGCAATTCCATCTCAATAGTAGCATGTCTGTCTAATGTCTGACACGAGGCTTGTTGTTCTGGTCCTTTTCAATCGAATTCTCTAGTTTTCTGTAGTGGCATCCGGAGGGGTGTTAGGTATTGCAGCATACGCCACCAATCGAGACACGGAGAAATGGACCAGATCACTGATTAGTACAAGCGCATGGAACATATTTTCAGGGCCTCCCACCAATGAAGATTTACGGCGTGCTCGACATTTGCAACTGCTGTCCGTGCGTTCTCTCTCTACCTTCGTTCTGAATGCAGCTAATCCCCTATCAGTATATGAGGACTGGCCTCGACAAGGCTAAGGTATGGCTTGGAGAATCTCCCAATTATGTATCCAAGCTCGCAGCGTATACGTATGCAATGTGTGCTCAGAAATGGGTGAATAGCGCCGAAGGGCGGCGGGTTTGTCGAACGGTTATTGCTGTTAACACCGCTATATGGCTGGCGTGGCAAATTCCTCGCCTACGTCCCATGATGACCAGACATTTCTTGCATTACCCGTTGTCCGGCTTGTCCCACACGCTTTTAACCTCTGTCTTCAGGTAAGTCCATGGTCTGATAGACAAGCAATCACTGAATTTTGTGGGGTCAGTCACAAAAATTTGTTACATCTAGTGTGCAACAGTCTAGCCTTAAGCGGTTTCGGTAAAGAGTTCTGTATTTGTATCTTCTTACTCCTGCCATTCACAAACTTTGATAGGTAGCACGGCTCTTTTATACATTTCCTTGGAGCAGGAGCGGGATCCAAACAAACTCCGGGAGTCTACTGGACGATACCACTTTTTGTCATTTTTTGTGTCGGGTCAGACCCGTCTCGATTATTTCCTTTCTTTTGCTTACACAAACTATAGCGGGCCTTTTTAGCAGCTTCCTATCCCATGCTGTTCGAGTCCGGTTTTATTATCCTCGAATTCTGTCCCAGCTCTCATCCGTAACCACAGCAACAGCCACTGGTGCAGCTCTCGCGTCGGCTGGGGCTCAGACGGCGGCCACCGCTCCAACAATAATTCCCTCGCTTGGTGCCTCCGGCGCAATCTGGGCTTGCGTCTCTCTTACGGCATTGGCTTTCCCTGACGCCCAGATGGCGCTTTTCATCCCTACGTCGTTCTCTATTCCCATCCAGGCAGGTACGTTTGGCATGATAGCGCTTGACGTGATGGGTATCATTCGAGGATGGAGGTACGATTTGCCATTCATCTTAGTTCTACATCACTGAATCCATACTCAATGCTTAGGTTCTTTGACCATTGGGCACACTTGGGGGGTGCAATGTTTGGTGTATTCTATTATGTATATGGTCCGCGTATCTGGGAGGAAGCAAGGCGGCACACAAGACCCCCACAGATGCAAGGCATTTGATAGCCGTGTGGTGGGTGGTAGGCAGAGGACACGACGATGGTTATAGGTTGCTTTGATTCTCTACGGTCAACAAAGGCCATGATACTGTTCCATGCGGACTACTAGACAAAGTATAAGATTAAGCTTAAACCATGTTAGGAAGTAAGCGCAGGATTAGAAGTATGATTGAAATTACCGTCTTGAGTTGTCAACATTGTTCACAAGCCATAGGAAACATACCCATGGAGCCAGATGTTGTATTGCATTGTCTTGATGCACCGCCCAGCGTGCCTTTGCAATTATTATTTGAAGTAATACATGCTATGGGGATGTGCTTTAAGCCATCTGACTCAACTCCTCCACCGCCTGGGGTGCCCATTCCTCTAGAATCTTGGGTACATGCAGCAGCAAAGGCTGATTATTCCATAACATCGGTAGGTACCGACTCAGATCCTACACCAAAGTCTAAGCCTGGAATGCTCGGGAATGGCAGGAATCCGGGCTGCTGATCATCGATCATCAACCGAAACTAAAAGCCCTGGAGCATTATCGAGGGGACCACGTCAACTTAGCCGGTAGCTATTGCTATTCGTCAAGTTGTAGAGGCACGCACTCAAAAAAGACCGATCAAATAGCATCCGAGTCTGAACACGGTTAGGAACCGCCACGGACTCAGAGGTGAATCACGGATGTCTCTGGGTCATGGCCTTGGAGGAGTAATTCCATTACGGATACGCAGCTTTCAGGAGTGGATAGCTCCAAGCAACCGGATGCGCTGTTAGCTTGGTCAAGGTAATGCACGCTGCAACGTGACCAATTCCATAGAATGACACCGAACTGGTATCGAATTCACCTGTAAATCTATACCCACAGCGACAAGCTTGACATATTGATGCTACCTTAGAGAGCTCGAGCATGTTCCAAGTAGTGGCGAGACAAGCCAGAGTCGGCTGTCTGAGCTTGAATATGGTCTTAGCGATCCCGCATTTCCTTTTATTGTCCCTGCGCAGTTTCATACAACTGCCTCCTCACCCTCGTTATTCATAAGCATTGCATGTCTGCTTAACATACCACAAACGCCTTATACTCTCCTGTCCCTCCTTGCTTGGCCAAGGTCTTATTTCCGCTACTCAAGACACTCACGAGCTCGTAATGATACTCTCATCTACTCTTCTCCTCACCTTCCTCTCCCTTCATTCCACATTCGCGCTCCCGCAGGAGCAGTCATCATCGGGGCCTGCCTCTGTCCCTCTGCTCCGCAAGCGCCAGCCCGTTCGCGACGGCGCATGGGCCAGGAAACAAGTTGACATACTCCGGTCAAAGTATGGCAGTCCGAATTCACCTCAGAAGCGAGCAACATCTGGCGGAAATCAGCTTGTCAACCAAAACGCTGATAGCTCCTACTATGGCTCCTTGGCCATCGGCACGCCTCCCGTTTCCTTTGATGTCATACTAGACACAGGCTCTTCGGACCTGTGGCTCGCTGGGCAGGGGTGTCAGACATGTGGAAGCGTGCCCACGTTCAACCCAACGCAGTCATCAACGTTCAAGAACCTTTCCACAGCGTTCCACATTACGTACGGAAGCGGCGCTGCTGATGGCATACTGGGATCAGACGTAGTACAAATGGCGGGATTTCAGGTACCCCAGCAGACTTTCGGTAAGCTGTTCTAGTATACCGTTATATTGAATACTTACACATCACCAGCTGTCTGCAATACTGTGTCAGCGGGGCTTCTCAATAGCCCAGTGTCAGGCCTCCTAGGTCTGGCTTACCAATCCATCGCGTCCTCGAAAGCTTCTCCTTTCTGGGAGACACTTGTCAAGGGTGGAGCATGGACACAGCCTGTGTTTAGTTTCTTCCTCACTAGGTGACTTCCATGTTTTGCCTCTTGCATTGTGTCTCATCTAGCCACCAGATTCATTAATGCTACCAACCCTGCCCCAGCAGAGCCGGGAGGGCAGTTCATTATGGGCGACACAAAGTCTGTGATCTATTCAACCTACTCAACTCGTATATTACTTATATTTGGCATTAGCGCGAGTCTTTATAATGGTGACATCGATTATGTGGAGACTCCCAATGGCCAGGAGTCTTACTGGATACTTCCCATGAAAAGTCGGTGGCGTTATTCACTGAAGTGTCTCATTACTAACATTCCGCAGCGCTTACTGTTCAAGGAAATTCTGTTACCCTTCCCAGTGGGTCGGCGTCTTTTGCTGCGATAGATACCGGGACAACGCTTGTGGGTGGCCCACAAAGTGTTATTACCTCTATGTTTTCCCAGATCCCGGGTTCCGCACCCGGTACTGGCGATTATCAGAGTTATTGGACATATCGTAAGTCCTAGTCTGTCTTTCTGTCTTGCAGTGGTACCTCCTCATGTAGCGACCTTTCTTTACTCATGCTCCACGTCCACTTTGTCAGCATGTTCGACGCAGGTCAAGGTCCAAATATCATTCGGTAGCAGGACCTGGTCGATCGATCCCCAAGATTTCATGCTGACTCAGCTCTCGAGGACCACATGTATCGGCGCATTTTTTGAACTGCAGATGGGGGGCAGTGCTCCGTCATGGATCGTCGGTGATACCTTTTTAGTATATTGTTCTGCTCACTTAAACTCGTCCATAACTAATTCGATACACCTCCAGAAAAATGTGTACTCGGTGTTTCGCTTTAACCCGCCTTCGATTGGGTTTGCCGACTTATCCCCTGTTGCAAATTCATTCGCTCGTACAGGCGCCTCACTTCCTACTCCCACTATCGGTGCGAATCCAGCGTTACCGACGGGGAACCTTGCATCTAATGCATTATCCGTATTATCTCTCTATGATGAATGGTGGACATTACGATTGATCTCCATCATGAGTGCAATGCTTGGTGTCATGGGTTGGTCATAAATCATGATATAAGGAGGCCATGGCGGAGAATCGCGGCTGGTTTGAGGGTTGACATATTTTCCCGCTCTGTTGCACATCCCTTCGCTATCCCATTGTTCACGCAATTATCTTATTATGTCCCGCATACCCACATCTTCCCTTCTTATTCACCAGGTTCGATCCAGCATCTTTTGTGTAGACACGCTCACGGACTTGACCTCGTGCAATGTGTATGGTGTATACAGCAATGTAGAAGCGGTTACGTCTTTCGCATATATGTCGTTAGTGCGCCTATGATTCTGTCGAAGGGAGTAAGGCAGCAGGGAGAGGACCTTAAACGGCAATGATTCTGGTTTATATTTAGTCGGTAGAGCAGGGTAAGCCAGCAAGTACTGCTTCGTCAGCTAGCGAGGATATACGTAACTCATATGAAAAACGTAGATTGGTAATCTTTGGACATAATATCATTTGTCCCATCCCTTCGTCTTCCCACCCACATTGCGAATCGCGGGCCAAGCAGAGGGATGCTCCAGATTTCCCATCTACCTGGTAATTCCAGCCAGGCATGAAGAAAGTCTCGTGAGACGTCTGCAGCGCGTAGCTCAAGAACGACGAGAACCGCCGGGGAAGCCCGTCTGAGTGGTCGCAAATCGTTATTGTTTCCAGCCTCAGGCTGACATGTGAGATGAGAAGTCAAGGTCGCGAGATAATCGATGGTGCCAAGTAGCGGAGCGATTAAAGAAGGGTTGTAGATGCAATCCACGGCAACTATAAGGTCAATATGTCTTTGGCCCTCGCACGAGGACAGTTGTTCTTGTGTTGCGGTTTTCCGAGCGGTCTTGTGCTCGTGGGGAGATTCTGCAGAAGGATGATCCGACATTTTGCGAGAGGGAAAGATCTTGTAGCGAGACTGAGAAGGCGTGTTGTGCAGCTGAATCCAGTCTATGTCATCTATAGTAACTTTTGAGCGTTGGAGTGGAGATAAATTGCGCTCCATATTTTTTCGGATAAGGGGGATCAGAGAAGGAAGGTCGGTTGCAGTGTAATGGGCGACAAGTGGAGCGAGCACGATACCCAGTAGTCCTGTACCAGATCTAACAAAGAGTTGAAAGTAATCTCATGTGTTATGAACTCAAGTACGGACCCGAGTTCAAGAATACGGCAGGTTGAGAGAGAAATCGTAGACAACAGTGGGGTGCCAGAGGAAGATGGCTGCGACAGCAGCAAGCGAGCTAACTGAACGCTAAAAACAGAGGAATATACCCTCGCACTCGAACGCTAGGTCTTCATACAATATAATACTTGCCTTGCACGCCAAAGAACGCTGCCTGCAACTTAGAAGTCAAGAAAATGCTTATAATTCGAAAGCGGACACTGTATACATACCAGTGTCCCCCTTTCGACTTCGTAGACTTGTTGTGTCCTGGAACAGTTGGATCTCGAGAGGCTCATGTCTTGCGGAGAGAATGGTACGTTTCTTCGACGCAACCTTACTGGGTTTTGAGGCTCGAGAATGCGAGGGCTCAGAGGTCTGTGTCTGCGTAGCATCGTTGTGAAGTGGCACATCTTGCACATCGAGCCTCACAGAAAGTTCTCCCATCCGCGAGTCCACGCAGCCTAGCCCAGATGCGTTTACATATGTATCAGGTGTCGCACCAGAGGACTGTAGTTGACAGTACAGTAAAAATATCTTTGGGATATCAACGCTAGGCAAGAACAAACAACAGATCATCCTGAACGAACCTCCTCATCAGCATCCTGTACCTGCCAAGCGTCCTGCGGAATGTTGAAAGGAAACCACTCGGAAATATTATTTTGCATCACTGAGTCGTCGACCTACTAGCAATAAGAGACCCTGTTATCTAAAATGATTAGTTAGTACGCGTAGAGGTTTAGCGTCAAGTTGTTTCTATATCACGACCTAATAGTTAGTATAGGTAGTTGCCAAGAAAGTCTGTAATACCCACCGTGTCACTTGCTTAGAAGCATACTTCCATATTTGGGCCAGACGTTCTGACATCACGTGACTTTTATTTGTTATGTTTTTCTACCTAAGTTTTCTTCGACCACTGCCTCATTCCTCTTACACCTTGGGCAGCGTGACGATCACGCCTCAAATTGCCAATGATCTAAGGACTTCCCACATCGATGAAGAGATTGACATATTCTATACATGGACATCCTCCCTGGCCGGCTGCACGGGCTCTAATGTAAGTTCGATGTCACGGAAACTGACGACGTGGCGGAGTTCATCAATGTACAAAAATATATCAATTCCATTGCCTCCCAATGCTAAAGCCGGTCAAGAGTGGCGGCTCTTGCTGAGCTGTGGCACTCCCGCCCCAAGCTTTGTGATAAACTTCGGCGCGGATGACTTTGGAGCACGTCCATTTCCGGTGGTCAGCATGCCAATCCTTCTGGAGGCGCAAGTTCCAAAAAATAGGCACTTTGGTAAACAAGAACAGATTGAGAGGCTGTATTTGATTCCCCCACCACGCTCAGAAAAGCATAGCACTATTCTTTGCATTCGCGAACAGACGTCGTTCGACCTTGACAAGGTCTGTGAACCCGTACTTGACGCACACTATTTCTGATACGAGTTATTTAAGAAAATCTGGGACAGCGGCATAGGTCTCAGTTGGTGGATAACAAAACTCGTGCTCTCGGTTGATTCCTCTCCGAATCTATCAATTCAACGGCTTAGGAGGTTACTGAATTCCTGTAGCTCGACTTCTCTCAACGTAGTCGAGCTGGGTGATTATCATATATTCTGGTTTTCATGCGGGCTTCGGACTCTGATGCATTTTTTTCTCTTTACCATATAGGCACTGGTACAGGGGTTGTGTCAATATGTCTGTCAACATTATTTGAGGGTCTGCAAGGTTCGCAAGAAACGCGTGTACTGGCTACCGACCTTCGTTGGTTCTACTATCCTCTTGATGATTACAGACCCTGACATATTCTCAGCCTCGGCGATCGAATTGATCGACCATAACGTATCTACGAATAAGTCCGCATATCCACGTGTGGACTTGCAGTCCTTGGTCCTTGACTGGGACGAAGACGGACTTCCTCCTCAAGTAATCGGAAGCATTGATCTTATTGTGTATGTAGTCTGTCCGCCAATTTTACCGTCACGGTCGAAACATCTCGTACAGTATGGCAGATGTGACTTACAATACGGCATCGTTTCCTTCACTGGCCCGCACAGTGGGCAGACTCGTTCAGTCCCCACTATCGTCAGCCGGGAATCAATCGCCTTGTATTATTCTGGCATACAAACAACGCGATCCAGCAGAAAGAAATTTGTGGTCTATGCTATGCGATATCGGTATTAAAATGTTTGCGGTGGACAAGGTCAGCGGCACTGGCAGTGACGAGGTCGAAATTTGGATTTGGAATGAAGGCCGCAACCACGGCACAACACAGCCCGCAGTTGAGTCTTAGATATTGCACGATGATCGAAGGGTCGACAATTAATCAATGTCGTTAAATTGTAAATTGTCTATTGCCAACTCCCCTCCCTCACTAAACGGCATGTTTCAAAAATGCCTGTAACAGGAGGTTCGATTCTTCAATGAACTAAACCTTGGCTGTTCTACATTGGGGTTGTTGCTATAAACTTGACTGGATGCATTACTTGATTTTAGGATGCGGGGCCTGTTGATCAGGTTAAGGGTTCGGAATTCGGATGGTCTATCACGGATGCCGTCCAGTTTACCGCCGTCCAAGGAACTACCTATTTTGTTGGATTCCCCGACATGATAAATAATACGCACTCAGAACCATCAGATAGGCCGTCGGGACTGTGAATTGAGAGCCAGAACCCCGCCCCTACTTGCGGAGGTTGAAAGAGCCGTGATCGCGATGTTTCGCAACTTCTCCTCGACTTCTCCTTTAACACCCACTAATTGAATACTCCTTCCCATGCACAATGGTCCCCTCTTTCGCATGGTATAGGATGCTGACGAGAAATGGTTCCACGCAGAAGGTGAAGCTACGGATGTTCCGCCCATATTGTATGATTTTGCAGTTTCCGACTCAACTTGGAACGATCAGTATGACTGATCCAGCAATACTGGTACTGAATGAAGCTCGAGGGGTATGATCGGTACAGCTTCCACGCCCGTATAAAATGCTGTTTGTCAACGCATAATAAGGGTGGTTTATCACCTGCATCTCATTGACGACCATAACCCACGTCAGAATTAAAGGGAGACTCAAAGAAAAGTATGATTCATGGTCTTATTCCCTGGCAGTTCACTGAAGATTAGCAGATGGCACAATCTAGGTCCACAGGATCTCGCCCGAAGGCTCCACTCCGTGTAGACACATTGACGCTTCTACAGCGTACGAGAGCCACTAGTGACAACCTCTCCGCTTTGAACTTGGTTTTCGACCATGAGGATTATTTCAACTACAATTCCTCGCCAGACTTGGATTCCGAGTTGCAGATGCCAGAAAGGGTATTGCTGCCCTGCACTATTGCACGTGCCATGATCAGCTGATGTTTTTACTGTTTTAGCCGTACCGTTGTGCTTCGGCAGACTTGGGGCAAGCTAAGGCAGGCTTTAAGTTCAATTTTAGGTCCATGTCTTTCAGGGAGAAAGGAAGCTCTATACCTAGTGCGCAATCACCTCTTCGTCAGTGCCACTATCCCGACTTGCCAGCAGGGGACAGCGAGCAAAAAGAAAAGAAATGGGGGCTCGCAACAAGAGTAGGGGGGTGAGCCTATCCCCGCACGCTTAGAAGACCACACCTTTTGACGCCTGTCATAGCCTGCTGTCGAGCATTTCTCGTCGCTCACCGTCACCAGGAGGTCAGAAGGATGTCGAAACCTCCGGGGCGAGGTGATGCTCCCGACAGTGCTTAGTATTCCCGCGGAATGAATATCCATCCATAAGTTACCTGCTGCGCCAAGATGTACTACTCCAATACTGTCTGTATCTTGAATATTCATGCGATTGTTATCACACTGTTGTCGTGTATGAGCGCCCATGGGTGACTATGGTTGACTGATAATCACATGTGCGGTAGTGTGGTACAGACTTGAGGAAGGCAAGATGAGCAGTTCTCGCTTATCCCTCGCCGACCTCTGCCAACCTACTGACTCGTCGATACCAACAACGCCCCCATCCTCTATGGCATCCTCCTCCTCTACCACGCCTGTCCACGCCGGCACTAAAAGGCCTCTCACAATTGATGATCAGGACGAGGACGTTCGCATCGCAGTCAGGGCCCTTGGCGATATGAGATCTAGAGCAGTCGCTCATGCTCATGCGCCGTCAGCAGAAGCATTCGCTGCTGCGGCCAAGGCTCACAGCCGCACTTGTATGTGTCGCACTCATGGGAATCTTTGTCGCTGACTGTCTTGCAGCTTCCATATCACAGCCTACACCCTTCCTTAGCCAGTCATCTACCTCGGCTTCTACATCCAATTCGTCACCTGTATCTCCCCGTCTCACCTTAGAGTCTATCCCAGGACGAGAAGATGAAGAGACCTCCCTGGACCCGACCTCCAAAGACTTCGTTTCTCGCGTGTCTCGCCTCCCCGTTGTCAACACGGCCTTAAAGGCTTACGAGCATTCAAAGGAGCGCTCAAGAGTGGTCAAAGTAAGGACATTAGTACTGCCTATACCCTGCAGCAGCCTGACGCCCTGAACTCAGTATGGGGCCAACTTGATGGAGTCCTCCGTGAAAACTATCTCTCGCCCTGTATTTGATCGCCTTCCTGTAGGACAACTCGATGATTTTGCATGTCGCCAGCTGGACAGGGTTCGCACTTTCGTCAATGTATACATTGTTCTTATGAATAACGATGGTCTATCCAGCTTGGATACCCCGGGCAAAACCCAGACTCACTTTCCTCCTTGGAAGAAATGCAGCTTGAAAACCCTTCTCATAGTTATCATACTTATCGAGATCCTCTACCACCACGCTCAGGCTCTCCCAGTCGGGCCCCGAGCCTCGCACCCTCCAGCACCGACGACTATTCCGCATATGGATCACCCCGCCGTAAGTCTTAAATTCCGGCAACGGCACATTCTGTCTTACTCTCAACGATTCCAGATGTGCCCCAAAACATTGATCCTCTAGAGAAGCAACGCGGTGAAAATGGTGAGGAGCGCAATACTGATAGACAAGTGGCAAGCCGAAGCAAATGGCAGGCCATGTTACTTGAGGCCGGGGGGATCGGTGCTGCGGTGAGCGAGGAGAGTATGAAACGACTTCAGTATTGCCTCCATTGGCTACAGGTGGGCGTGTGCTCCGACTGGCCCTAAGGACCTTCTGACATCTGCGTCACAGTATGCCACCTCTCACATCGACTCACAGATCCTTCTATTGCGGTCGTTTATTGACTCGCTCACCCCACATTCCCAAAATCAAGACGATTCTCAAGCTCTTGTCCCTCTCCAGACTATGCGTAGTCTTACGGACGTTCGCCGCGACGTCGTCAGTACCATCCGTGAAGTCGTTGATGTTATCTCCAGGTAATTGGATACCTTGGTGTATCATTACATATACTGATTACCATTTAGATATGCCGGCGGCGCACTTCCCGAACCCGCTCGTGCAACTGTCCGCGCTTTCATTCTTCGTCTCCCCGCTCGCTGGGCCAATGCATCCTCTGACCCGGTCTCTGGTTCCTCTCCGTCTATTGTATCCTCGCCACCAAATGCGGCGTACTACAGAATGGCATCAACGCAGGAAACTCCCTCCGGTGCCGCCGATGCGCTTCCCCCACACATGCGGCCGACTGCCGGGCGGGGTACACACCCCACTGCAGGAGCCGCTACGCAAGCTGCACTGCGGATCCTGACTCTGGCACTAGAAAGCTTAGACATGATCCGCAGCGTCACGAGTGTCTTCAAGGAGAGCCTAGACAGAGCAGAGGCGTAAGCTGACTCATTTTTCTGAGACTCAGTCCTGACTTGGCGCAATAGATGGGTCGAGCGTTTGCGAGTTGTAGGGATCCAACGTCAAGGTCACCATGCTTTACCGCCGCCTCCATCATCCGATGCGGGTCCAAGTACTAGCAGCGGCCCTGCAGCCAGACCTTCGCATGACTCCAACGCGACTACAATCTCACCTGTTGGATCTCCTTCTTCGAGCATGCGCTCGCTCACGAGCTTGTCACTGATGACGCGGGCGACCAGCCCTCCAACCAGCATTGCTAGCGAGACGCGTGGGCTCCCAGGCATGGGAAGTGGGGAGGATGACGCAGAGGGTGAGACTGAGACCGAGGATGAAGGTCTGAGGAAACGTGGAGGCGATCAAGCCGAGAGTGCAATGCACAAGGGTAAGGCGAAGGAAAGTGTTGGAGATGAGCGAGCAGGTGCAGGAATGGACGTTGACCGCTAACGTGTAGAGCTGCTTGACCCTTGGTTTACAGGTTTGCAAAAAAAAATTGATTTGAGGTACCTCATTGTATGTTTTCGTTTCTGATGATTGCCATCACATCCCCACATCTTCTGTCCCTGAGACCTTGGGGGGATTTTGCTTGCTTCCGCGTTTTGTTTCTTATCTATTTGAATTCCGTGTCGTTTGTTGTCTGCCACCATGTACTCATAACATATGGAGAAAGTATGCCTTGTAGCTGGAGCCCGTTCTGATTATAGCTGACATAACTAGACCTTTTTCTTGCTGTCGGTAGCTACCCAGCTTAAATGACGTGAGGGAAAAAAACCACTGAATGAGATATGCATACTGTACATGGTCTCCAGGTATGATTTTGGGTTTTGGCCGGGGCGTGTCGGAAAACCAACATAGTGCCTCAAGATATATTAAGGTTACGGCTATGGAAGCTTCTCTCAGCTCGCCATCGGACACCACTATGGCGTTTGCACGCTAACACACGTTGATCGTCAGAATAGGCGACATGATGTCGGATGTGGCCGTACCCACTCAGTGATCGCAAGATCTTCGGTATAGTCCAAAGTGCTGGGAGGTTATTTCCTCAAGCGTGAGTTTATGCTTCAATCATCAGACGTATGTACGGGAATAGCTGAAGGGGCTTCAAGTTGGCAGGGTAGCAGCGAGGTTCCACCGCAAACCAAACAAAGTTATTACCAAGGCGATGGACAAATGGCTGAAAGGCCAATGTCCATGTTAAGCTGTTCAACTTTGTTGGACATGGGTGACCAACCTCGTATTAAGTTAAGAACTACTCTTGTAGAGCACGCTCTACTGTATCACTGACTGAAACCACTGTGTTTCCTATCCTGGTCTTCGCATTACAGTATAATAATCATCTAGTTTGTTGTTAGGACCAACGGTACTTATGTGAGTCGCCAGGCTAAACCTCAGACTGTTGTTGCTGTAAATTGGACTACTTGACACTTTTGACCGGCCGCGCTCATTGAGCTCGGTGTGTTGAGGATTTTGGTAGCTACTAATTAGTGGATAGAACAAGTACAGTAAGTATGACCCGGTGCATATGAATTGTGATGAGTCACGGTGTGACATGACGTGAAATAGCATTAATTGAAGACGGTTGCTTTACAACCTCGCTGGATATCTCACCTCTTTATAAGTGCTTGATGAGACAGCTCACTTCCTCATAATTCTTCGTTTATCATGCCTTTCTATTGGTGAGGTCTTTGTTGCTTTGCGATGGGATCGGTTCACGCGGCCTCTCACGGTGCCCCGATAGTATCGCTTTATATTCATGAATGCGGTTGTGATTGTATTGTGTCGTGAGCCATGTTAGGTGGCGAATATTGCAAAGATATTTGATCATGCACAGTTCCAAGTATGGGCGTTGGTTCTCTGGAGTGTCTCCAAGGACAGCCCATTGAGTCTCGCCATTCGCCAAACTTTTGCTGCAGGTCGTATAGGCCGTGTAATTAGGCTCTCAAATGCCTATCTCGGTAAGCCTTTAGCCTCATATTCCTCCCTTAAGTCTTTGATTGTGGGCGCAACGATGATCACAGTGAAGCAGCCATTTGCGCCTTCCTTTCCTGGCATACGGTCGTTTCATGCCTGATATATCCTGCCAATCTCTCATGGTGGTCGCCCACGCGTAGTCGGCGTCTTTTTGCGGCAAGATAATCATATCTCGATTGTATTCAAGAAGCAATGCTGCCTGCGCCTATCTAGGTTTTGAACTGCCCCTGTAGGCCATGGAAAAAGAGACCATGTTTGGCATTCATGCATGTACTGCGCCTGGAGGGTTGTTCTATTTTGGAAGGATTGGGGCAGTACAGGTCATGCGTCTTCTAGTTCTCGTCGGTTATTCTTAAACATTCCTACCTCCAAACGGCTGACAAGGGTGCAAGTATCGTCATTGGCGACTGGAGATAATCTATCCGCGACGCGTTCCACGATCCACCGAGATCAGCAATGACTACGTTTCTCAGACCACGGTTGATAGACAGGAGATTCGGCGCCCACGCAAAACTCCTGTCTGATGAAGGACTCGCAACTGGCGATGGCGTCGACCACATATCATTATCTTGATCTCTTGTCAGGCGAGAGAAGTAGAAGGAGACAAGCAGACTGATTGACAACGAAGTCCATATATATGGCCGGTAACTAACTTGTGATATCTGAAAGATTAGATTAGGGCTTATAATGATGATTAGTAATCATTGTAATAGACGCAAAGCGATTGGATAGCGATCCTGAGCCTGATAAAGAGGTTGCATCTGTATTTCGCCGTCACTTTTGCCTACTCCCTTGATTCTCCGTCATGTCGCCCTTGGTACTCGAGTCCCCAGTGTCTAATTTACATCACCAGAATATTTCTAGGATTTCTCTTGCGAACACTATCCAGGCTTATACGCCCCCACCCTCGATACCGAACGATCCGCCGCAGCAACAACCGCGTTCTGATCAGCCTGAAGATTCTCTCGTTTTCGATTCTGCAGTCGCAGCTCCTGAGCCTTCCTCTTCTACATCTCAGCCTGACGACACTGGGACATCTTGTGCCAATTGCGGAACTGCGTCGACGCCTCTTTGGAGACGCGACGCCGAGGGGAACTCCATTTGCAACGCGTGCGGTGAGTATTCTTCTCACTATGGCTTCGCGGTGCTCCTGGGCAGTTCGTCTGTGGGCTTTTGGCCGTCTTTTGATACAGCGTTAGAAATGCGTGTCCTCCGCGAGGCCTTCTCCGTGAGGCCTTCTCTCACCCGCTCATATGTTTATTCCCCATCAGGTCTATACCTCAAAGCTCGCCGGACTGCACGACCTCCCAATCTGGGCCGCTCACCTACACCTCCCTCCGCAGAGCAGGCCTCACAGGCGGCTCAGCCCTCGTCAGAGGCACAGTCGCCTCCGGCCATGCTAACGCCAGCCGCGTCACCTCTCTCAGACTCTCAACATCAGAAACATGCTGGGGGCACTTGTCCAGGTGACGGACGGTGTGATGGCACAGGTGGGACCTCCGCTTGTGCCGGCTGTCCCACGTACAATAATGTCCTTTCCCACTCGGCGCGTGAAGCTGCCGCCTCCTTGCCAGCTACTACCACAGCTTCGTCACAGGATCCGCCGGCAACCTCTAGTCAGGTAGATGTCCAACCTGATCCCACAGATGGAAGCGGCAACCTGAACAGTTCGCTTAATCGTGGTCGCGGCCGAGTGCCCGTTGGTGCACTCAGTTGCGCCAATTGTGGGACAAGCACCACGCCGCTGTGGAGGCGAGACGATGCTGGCAATAATATTTGTAACGCGTGTGGTGAGTGTATTCATCCTTCCCAAATTTTACACCACGCTTTGCTTTGTTATCTCAGTTGATTTATTCGATACCCATCCCTTATCATTCTCTCGCATATTCTGTCTGCCATATGTGGACACTTCATTTCGGCATCTACTGCTTTCGCTTTCCGCTACTTCGACGCCATCTAAGCGACCGCGTCTTTTATCTGATCTCACGCTGCTGACCTTCTGTCGTTTCTTCTCACGCACGGACCTTCAGTGCTTAGGCGTCTATTCTTTATCTGATACGATTCTTCATCCGTTCTTTCTCCGTCTCACAATCCTCGGATTACTGACTACATTGGCCAACGCAGGACTATATTACAAATTGCACGGAACCCATCGCCCAAACTCCCTCAAAAAGACCGTCATCAAGCGGCGCAAACGTGTTCCTGCGGCGAGTAATACACCCATTTCGTCACAAACGCATACTTTTATCCCACAGCAACCGCTGCCGACGGCCACGCCTCCTTCCACGACCATGTCTGACAGGGATGCCGCAGAGGCACTGGACGCGCTTGGCAAGGCGGGAAGGCGATCTGCTCCGATTCACCAACAGTCATCCCAAGAAGGGGTGTTCGACTCTGATCAGGGGCTTGAACCACAGCGGAAACGAGTGCGACGCACAAAGAGTTCGGGCCCCGTTGTCAGCGATCGTGAGTCTGTTAGCCCTGGGCAGCGAGAGGATAGCACTCCGCGGCCCACGGATGATGTGCAGCGAGACCGGGAGGAGTATGAGCGGAACACATTGACCCCGGTTACCATGCACACGTGGGACATACACCAGCACCCGCATGCACATCCAGGCGGATCGCCCCCCCATGGCCACGGTGGATTTGACCTCCCTCCGCTCGCCGAGCTGGACGTTCTCTCCAATGCTCACCCCAATGCTCATCATCACGTGGGCGCGACAAACAGGAGCTTCAGCTATTCGGGACCCGGAACGCGAACGCGCTCGCCACACGATGCCCACCAGTCGACACATCAAAATACTAGTGGGAACAGTCCGACTGCGACTACACAGGGCTCGTTACATTTGCCCCCGCTCTCGCATGCACACGCGTACCCTTTCCTACAGAGTCATCTTTCACAAGCTCGTCCGCGAGGCGCTGAGACGCATACACCTACGGCCTTTATACCTCAGCAACAGCCACAGTCGCACCCGCAACCACCTCAGACACAAATGTTTGCTGAGCAGCAGCAACATCAGCCGCCAGCGCCATCGTACGCTGACTTGGTAGCCCATTACGGCGAACTGCACGAGGAGCGCAAACGACTTGAGGGGCTTCTCAACAAAACAGATGATATCATGCGAGGGGTGAAGCGCGGCCTTGATGAGTTGCGTGCTGCTGGCGCCCCTGGTTCAGCTGCCCCACAGGAGTCACTGAGGCTACCTCCAAGAGAGAGGAGGGAGCGGGAAGTTGTTTGGAGAGTAGAAGAAACTGAAGCTTCCCAGTAAAGCTGTGCCGTGTGTACTCGAAGGGAACTATACGTACGGCCCGACTTGACCTGTTTTCTCCTTCGAGACCGCATAGCATCGAATTGTATACCGGTATTTTACGTTCTGCCTTCTGTTGTTAATTCAACATCTCGCTGTTATTTGTCTGTGCATGGTGTTATTGTGTTCCTTTTTCTATCAAAGTTGGTAAGTTGATTGTGAGCCCCACAGCTATATTCCTTGACCAGTAACTCGGCGGAAGCAATCCATATACAGGGAATATGGGTGCATTTTCCTATTGAACCCCGGACTTTCATCGACAATGTTGAGCGGGATCTCCTGGTCTTAATCATGATGCAAACGTTATTTAATTTAAAGCTTGACACTGGCTACTTACTGCATACTGAACATCTGTCGATCGCCAGCAGGAAAATCTGTCCCGCATGTCTCGGTCACTCTCTGTATATAATCCTCTGCTATGCCTGACGTGGGCGATTCAAGGCAAATAGTGATTATATTGAGTAGTGACGGGCACCCAAGTAATTAAGCGTACACGGTACTATAATCAGACAAAATTCATAACGCCATAATCATCGCCTGCGAATTTGGAACGTCCGTTATCTCAATAATGCCATTCTCCCTTGATCTCCTAATGACCACAACATATGCTACTAGTAACAGAGGGAATCGTTTGTCCGTTATTAGCTTCATCGTACAGTTTGTTACTCGTCTCGGTGCTACATCGTCACGGAAATTTCAGACTGAAAGAATCTGATTTCCATCGCGCATGAAACCTGCCTCTGAGTTTCATAAGACCCGCGGAAGCTGAGTTTGGTCACTCACTCTACTCCGAGTCCGAAATGTCGACAGAGAGCCCATCGTGTGTTTTGGTAAGCAGTGTCAATGTGTTCTGGTCAGCTCTAGAAAGCCGACATTGGGTGAGTGAGACTGAACTGAGACGAGGATGGTATGCCGCATTATTCTCATCTGACACACTGGGTATTGCAAGGCGCTTTTCAACCACTTCTGCCAATGTCTCAGTGCCAAAAGCAGAAGAGTTCAAGCATATCGAGGATAATTTTGGGACTGTCCAAGCATCGGGGTGGTCTCCAGCTCTGGGGGATAATGCAGCAAGGAAGGCAGGGTGAAGGAAGCAATTGTGTAACTGCAACGACTCAAGACGGGATAGTGGCGACAAGAGAATGGAATCTTCGGCCGATAGGATAAGACGAATCATGCGGAGTTCCTTCAGCGGCGGCGGCGCTGCCGAGATAAACGTCGACAGCGAGCCTCCAAAGCCTGGAATGTTACTAATTGGCGACACCTGCTCTAACGTCAGAGATTCCAGACCGGGAGTTCGAAGAACACTGAATAATGGACTGGGGTCAGCTTGTAACGTAAATTTCAGCCGCAGACGCCTCAAGCTCGGCACAGAAACTATCGTGGCATTAGCCAGTGACGCTATAGAGTGAGGGGGGTGCATAATTTCGCATTCTTCGAGGTTAGGGCAGAGACTCAAAACCTGGGTGAGGTTATTCAGCGACGACTCGTCATCGCTGGAAGCCATGCATGTGTTCCACCGGAGACTACGAAGGCGAGAATAATCGAGGGTTATTGAATCGAAGAACGTAGACGGACGATATACGTCTATGCTCTCGAGATTTGGGGCGGCGATGTGTCCCAAAACGAGGGGCCGCTGGGGTAGGGAGAATATGGATGGTATAACTCGTATGTCATGCAATGACGATGCATCCCTGCAGCGCCCCGGGGGAAACATGGCAGGGAGAATATTAGGGAAAGCATTCGTGACATGGAATGATCGACAACGATGGAAATGATTGCCAAGCATTTCCATACATGACCTGAAAACCTCTGTGTGTTTCTCGTTCGCAAAAATCTTCTCCAAGCCATCTCCCAGATAGATGTCGAGCGGTAAGCATCCTGAGCGGTTGAGCCATGCTGGAATGACAATAAAGGGATTGACTTTCAAAGACATCTGAGCTGTGTGTTCCAATGCGATTGATGTCCACAACTGAGGGTTTCCCAGAGCTACTTGACGCCATTTTCTGCATACGCGTCCCATTAGAAGAGGGGTCGAGTCTGGGGAGATAATGCGCCGTACGCCCGGGGTCAATGAACTGCTGTTGCAAAGTTCAAAAATTTCCCCCAAAGTCTCTGGCGCAAGCCTGCGAATCGGTGCGAGGAGTGCCCTTTTCACGGTGGACGACTCGACCAAGCCAATTCGCTGGGCTCGAAGAAGGCACAACTGGGATTCCAGGGATGCTATTCGAACATTCAGAGCTTGAATGCCCCTCTCCTGATGCTCAACGGCAGTCCTGAGTTGATGTGCCTCTGCAATGTTGGGCAGGAAGTCTGAGGCGTGCAGGTACACATCGTGGGTCACGTCATCCACGGAGGTTGATGCCATAGCGTATAGAGGGGCTGTCTATTTAGTGGCACATTTAATCAGTATATTGAAGACAATGAATGTTTGCATAGTCCATACCGGAGAATGTCGAGTAGTGGGAGGGCTGTGAAAACCGAGCTCGGCCTAGTAGAAATAGGCTGCTTCCTAGGCACCGCGAGGCGGTACCCACAGGGCATGCACCACCTGACGCGCGGAGTTTCAAGAGCTGGCTAGGCAAAAGGATCGTCATGTAAATCATCATAGGAGCGACCAGCAGCATGTTAGATCAAAGCCGACGCAGTAAAGCAGTGTTGCAGAGATTGCGGTGATCGTTCGAGGTCAACTTCCATTACTAGTCTACGGGGCTCCGTTTCCGTGGGAAGTTTCGAGCCATAACTTCAGTTTTTCCATTTAATTTACCCCAAATACAGAATCCAGTCTCATGATTTCCACCAAAAACTTCCAGCGCCACCGAATGCAATACAAAAAGATTGGAGGGATCTTTAACAATGAATCCTCTAACACCTGATTGCTGACTCCGTCAGCTTCTATCTTGCATCATGCATGGTATCAACTCACATACTACACTGCTTTTCTGGTTTTTTCCTCGGCGACGATCCCGCATGTGTCATGGGTGTGCGATGGATGCTGGGTTTCATTTGCAAGCCGGATGCTCGATACCACCACCACTCGAGGATCACAGATTCCAAGGACCTGTGAGATCGAATCTCCCACTTTTTGGTCGCGTGTATGAACGCAGACAATGGCCGCACGCAATGCCGGCGCAGCCATCATAGTGTTCAAGCATCGTTCAAGCTCTCGGTGTTGAGACTTCTTTGATAGATGGTAGCAGCATGAAAAATGGGTCAAACTGGGAATGACGGACGAGAAATCCTCTGGCAGCCAGGGCACGTCGTTTTGGAACCAGAGGTGAGTGACTGTTGTCAAGGCGGTCATATTGGATGAAAAATGAGCATATCGAAGGGAACCTCTGATCGTAAGGTGCGTCAATGAGGGTAGCTTTAGCCGTCCTAGGTGGTGGATGTCATAGTTGGCAATGGTCATTGCTTGAACCTCGCCGCAGCGACTTGACAGCAAATCGACGTCGGGTAGACATGTAACACGTAAATTTCGAACGAGGCAGGCCAGAGAGTATGATGACGGCATCGCGAGCATCCTTTCAAAGCGCAATGCTGAGGGGTTGTCGAGTTCGACTGTTTCGTAGATGATAGGGACAACCCATTGTCGTGCTGCCTTGCACACACGGACCAGCTGTAAAGCTGTCGATTTTTCCTCCCTTGCGGCGATGTCGAAGATGGTCTTTACCAACTCCACAGGTCCATCGAAGATGCTAGACATGCTCAAAGTGCATTTCACGTTAGCACTTGAATAGAGTCGAAGTTGCTAGGAGACTGACTGTGTAACCATTCTATGGAGAACTAATTGAAGAAATAGGACTAGCTTCGATGAAGCAGGCATCCTTCAAATTAATTCTTATACGTTTCCCAGTCGCATGACGATACAGTAGCGCTCTGCTGCCGACCGTTTCTAGATGATAAGCGGATCACCTAAACTGGGAGGTACTCTTCCATACCGTGGCACCACTTGGATGACGCCCATGTGATTGCTAATAGTAATTTGATGAAACCCCCACACTCTGATGGTAAGGAGTGTACCTTGCCGGTGGGACGATAGGGGGTTTCAGTCGCCAGTAGGGCACTGTGGGGCGCTTCGCTGAGGCACGCTCCTGCTGTGGGCGGTGGTTGAGTATTTTCCTCAGTTAGGTATGACCGAAGTACCTCCGGACGTCCCTATGTATGCCCGGTGCCAATCCGGACACCAAATGGTGATTTAGAGCTCCAAGGCCTGACCCAGTTGGGACACAATCGGTTGTTTTGGTCACAGTGCCTTACTTTTTTCTTCTGAACATCTAGAGCCAGATCTGTGGTACACCTGCTCCCTGTGCAGACATGGGTCAGTTGGTGGTTTTAGCCTTACTTTGGTACTAAGTTAGCTGGGATTTCAAATTTGGATCCTGTAGTCTGTTTTTGTTTCAATGCTCCATGATATCAGAATAAGGCCAGCCAGCATCAGGGGACAGTCCCATTTCCAGTTCTAGTCACACTTCCATTTGTTCCACTTCTGCTGCACTTTCAGTTCTCTTCCTGTTCACACCTTCATTTCAATTCACACTTCTGACTTCTCACCCCTTTCTCCACTTCTGGAAGTGTGCTGGAAGCAAGTCACTTGCTTCCTTCCTGCTTATCAAGAGGGAGGCTTCAACTCCTAATCACTACTTGGAGAGTATAATGGTGTTAAGATGATGACTGACAGTAGTACAGCCCTTTCCTCAACCCAAGCACTCACAATTGTGACCTCCCCCTCTAATTTGGCAAGGGAGGCAGGATGAACAAATGCGTCATTGAGCCACTTCTCGTTCCAAATAGCATTTAAGAATGAGGGCTATTGGTATTGAGGACTGTTAGCAACAGGTGACACCAGTAAGAGTGAAAGGGTACACTTACCATGAATTCCTGCACCTCCAAGGTCCACATCTCCACCTCCTCCAACAACATCTCCATCAGTTCTGGACGAGACTTTGCTAGGGCCGATGCTTTCTCAATGAGGGTGTTGATAGCAGGGATTTTGGCAGACATGTCAAAGGTATGAGAAACACCTGGTATCCCACCTAAAATTTATACTTGCTGGGACATGGCATATGGTCATGCACGGACCACCCACTGGAATGAATGACAGGACCAGCTGATCTCAGATCTACACCCAGTTGGCTGTGCAATGTCTATTGTCATTGGAATCTAAAGCTAAGAGGGAGTACTGTCATGACTGCTGTTTTCCACATTGCCAGTTCAGTGAATTATGTCGATCTCACCAGTATCCTTCTATCATGCTAATGTCGGCAAGGCATCCGTGGTCGATCTCACTCCTATTCACTGGTAGCCAAACATGATCTTCACCATTGTGCTATGATACATCACCCTCATTTTGCAGCATTCATATCCCCCTTGCAGCATGCAGGGTCACCAAGTGTGAGCAGAAGTCCAGTCTAGCCAATGGGTTTCACTCACAGATCCCATCAGTCACTATCCCCCAATGAAGGTGGTTTGACCCTTACTCCATGTCCTAACACATGCTACCAATCTGCAGTGTTCTAGCCTCTCTCTATCCATCCCCCCCTGCATTTGCTTTTTACTATAAGTACTTTGATTCTGCCGGTATAATACTCTAGTTCAATTATCATACGTCTACCTTGTGATTTGACTCCTCTAGTAGAAAAAACCTTAGTACAACATTCTACTGCCTCATCAGTCATATTGTCTATCAGTGAGCTCAAACCTTTGATCTTATTTGCTATGCCCCTTAGGGGCATCACCAAGACCACTATTTGCAGCACTTCACAGGAGTATTTGGATCAGCAAAAGGAACACCTGAATTGGGGTGACCTTTCCTTGAGGACGTACACTATTCATTGCATACTACTCATGGGTTATTTGCTACAACTGTAGGCCCATGTTGGGATTACACTGACATTATATCTTTACTCCAAAATCTGATCTTGACATAGTACTCGTATATATGGGTACTTTGTGTCCTTTACCTTTTTCAAGGGGACATGGGCTGTCAGGTGGTTGGTGTGTGTGACATGGGGCCATGGTGTGGTTTATCATCATGTATGCTCTGGGATCTACATTCTTCAAGATATATTCCACTGCCCATAGCAGGCAGGCTTTCAGTGAGGTCATGATCTATAACTTCACCATCTTCTGGCTCACAGTCACACCACTCAGGTGTGAGCCTGACTGTTCTCCCACCATGTTGTGCAAGTTCTTAACTTGCACTGACCTGTGTCACATTTTCATAGTGGCATGGTTTTGGTGTTGTAGGATATCGGTAACATGTAGCAATAGAGATCACTGTGATATTTTAGCGAGCTTTGTAGTTCACCACTCCCAACTGATTATTCACATTGCAAATATTTGATGGAACTTCAAAAAGGTGTAAGATTCTTACACCTATCACAATACTTGACTAAAGTCAACCAATATGTGGGATTGCAATAAGTATGTAGTGATAGTATGTGTAAAGAATTGTCAGGGCTACATTGTAGTTCCCACGGCTTAACTATACAGTGGGTCCATGTGTATCTGGACCCACTGGTCTATACAAAGAGATAGTAATAATATATACTGTAATATGTGCTGATCTACATGGCCTTCAGGGCCATGGGTATCAGTATATGTACCTAACTTACATTACAGTTATGCATTGACTTCTGAGGTCTTAACAAGATCTCTAAGATAGATCACTATCTGTTACCACTCATTGCTGACTTACTAGATGCTCTGAAGCAAGCTTGCATATACACCAAAGTTGACCTCAGGCATGGGTATCACCTCATCTGAGTTGCAGAAGGAGACAAATGGAAAACAGCCTTTAGGACTCATTACAAGTCCTTCAAATGGTTAGTTATGCCCTTCAGCCTCACTAATGGACCCACTGCCTTTCAGAGGTTCATGAATGACATCTTCACCAATATGCTTGATATATGTGTGGTAATTTACTTGGATGACATACTTATGTACTCCAACAACTTATCCTCACATGAGCTTCATGTCAGGGAAGTACTTTGGTGACTTTGGAAACACAGCCTATTTGCCCAAGAGGACAAGTGTGAGTTTCACCAAAACAGGGTCAAATTCCTCAGCTACATCCTCTCACCCAAAGGCCTCACTATGGATGAAGCCAAGGTTAAAGTTACCCAAGATTGGCCCAAACATCAGAAGGTTCACAACATCCAATACTTCCTCAGTTTTGCCAACTTCTATCAATGTTTCATTCACAACTACTTCACCATTACTATACCCCTTACAAGGCTTACTTGCAAGGGTACCCCTTGGAACTTTGGTGAGGACTGCCAATGTTCCTTAAGATGCTAAAGAAGGCTTTCACTACTGCTCCTATATTGACTCATTGGATCCCTGATCAACCACTGAAAGTAGAAACAGATGCCTCTGACTACACTCTTGTGGCAACACTCTCACTTTGAACCTCAGAAGGCAGGGTTCACCCAATCACTTTTCATTCTCAAACCTTCACTTTGACTGAGCTCAACTATAACATTCACAATAAGGAACTTATGGCCATATTTGAAGCTTTCCAGTCATGGCAACACTACTTGGAAGGCTCAGCCAACCCTGTTGATGTTATAACTGATCACAAGAACCTTGAATACTTTTTAACTACAAAGTTGTTAACATGTCAGCAAGCTCACTGGTCCAAATACCTTACTCATTTCAACCTTGTAATCCGTTTTTGATCTGGTTGCCTCAGTACCAAGCCTGACTCGCTCACTAGACACTGGGATGTCTACCTTAAAGAGGGGAATAGTGACTATGCCACCATTAACCCTCAAAACTTATGGCCAGTGATTACTCAACACCAGCTGGCTTCATCCCTTTGAGCAACTAATATAGCTCCTGCTGTTTTATGAGCAGCCACCCTACTCAATACCAAGAAGATCCAAGGTGATATCCTTGCAACCCTCACATCAGATGCAGTAGCCAAGTTACACCTCAGGTCAACTTCAGACCCAAGATGGACTACCAACTCCAAGGGTTTGCTTTTACTTGACAACCAAACTTATGTTCCCTGAGGCATTAGACCTACAACTTCGCATACTTCAATACAAGCACGATCATCCACTCTTGGGTCACTTTGGGGTCAACAAGACATTGGAGCTAATTCAATGAGATTACACTTGGCCAGGGATTAGATCCTTCATCAAGGAGTATTGCAAGACATGCACCACTTGTATGCATAGCAAGCCTCAATGTCACAAGCCTTACGGCTTACTCAAACAATTACCTGTGCCTGAGAAACCTTGGAATTTCATTTCCATGGACTTCATTGAGCAACTACCCATTTCATCCAGCTTTACTACTATCCTAGTGATCATTGATTGTTTCACTAAGCAGGTTATATTAATCCCTATGACCAACACCATAACCTTGCAAGAGCTCACTTAACTTTTCATCCTCCATGTCTTCTCCAAGCATGGAGTCCCCAAGCACATCACCTTGGACAGAGGTTCTGTGTTCATCTCACATTTCTGACAATCCTTAGGCAAGGCCCTGGATATGAAGTTGCACTTCACCTTGGGTTATCATCCCAAGGGTGATGGACAGACCAAGCATGCTAATCAAACATTAGAACAGTACCTCCATGTCTATTGCAACTATCAACAGGACAACTGGGCCTCACTCTTACCCCTTGCCAAGTTCACATACAACAACACTCCTAGTGCAACCACCAGTATATCACCCTTCTTTGCCAACAAGGGTTACCACCTGAACCTTGTGGTCCACCCTGAGTGTGACCTCGCCTTGGCCCAAGCCCAAGACTTCATAGTCAACCTAGATGAGCTACACCAGGAACTTCACCAAACTATAACTGAGGCTCAACAAGCTTACCAAGCCTCAGCCAATGCTAAGCAGCTACCCACTCCCAAGTTCCTGATAGGATCCTTTGCATTTGTCAAAGCATGATACTTCAAGACTAAGAAGCTGACTAAGAAGCTCACCGAGAAGTTCTTGGGTCCTTTCAAAATTATAGCCTGAGCTGGTACTCATTTACCTTTGTGACCTCCAGACCACATGTGAGCTGTACACCTCATATTCCATGTATCCATGCTTGAGCCAGCCTCACCTAACACCATCCCAAACTGAGTTTGAGGTTTCCAAGATCCTAAACTCAAAGATCAATAACCATAGGAAAAGCTGCAGGTTGTTAGATCTTATATGCTGGACTGGTTACAAAGGTACTGATGAAGAAACCTCATGGATCCTCACTTCTGAGCTTGACCACATGGCAGAACTAGTACTCAACTTTCATCAGGCTTACCCAGCTAAGCCTGGACCTTTTACCAACTTATAA
>QFFB01000242.1:8028-41322 GCA_003316465.1 Ramaria cf. rubripermanens
CCGCCATCACCAGCTCTGATGACAATGCCAATGACGACTAGTGTTCTATGAGGTTATTGATAAAAATCCTATTTATTAGAGTAGTTTTTGTGTATATTATAGTAAGGCAGTGAGGATAATAATCATCTGTTTGATACTATCATCTAAACAGACCACAACCTGAGTATACTGCAATATATATGGTATATAGACGGTATAGATGGTATATAGACGGTATAGATGGTATATAGACGGTATAGATGGTATATAGACGGTATAGATGGTATATAGATGGTATATAGACGGTATAGATGGTATATAGATGGTATATAGACGGTATAGACGGTATATAGATGGTATATAGACGGTATAGATGGTATATAGATGGTATATAGACGGTATAGACGGTATAGACGGTATAGACGGTATAGACGGTATAGACGGTATAGACGGTATAGACGGTATAGACGGTATAGACGGTATAGACGGTATAGACGGTATAGACGTGATATATATCGGACATATGTACATATATACTGTATACTATATCTTATATGGGGGCTCATGTAGCCGAGGTATGGCATGTATATAGCGTATATACGGTATATACCTATCGACCGTAATCCCTGATGAGCACCGGCCCTGGCCACCTCAATACGAAGCGTGTGGTCTCATCTAAGATGAAAATATATACGTATACGAACCGTATACGAACTTCTAGACTTCCATTCGTCGTAGACGCGACCTCTATGGTAGCTGTCGTGGCCATAGTCATCAATTGGGACTTGCAATGATTTTGCCCTCGCTCCTTTCCAAGGGTATTGCAACACCGCCGCGGCATAACATGTTCTCTTATAAACATTACTGAAACACTATCTGGTGGAAAAGACAGCGGTTCCGGTGAGCATTATGAAAGCCTATACAGCCTTGCAATAATTATCCGGCGGAAATGGCTATGACCGTGTCAATAGGCATAAGGTATATAAAGGTTTGGTTCACCTGGTTGATCAGAAGTGGGCGATTATGGCTATTCGAAGTCACGATAATGCATAGCGTTGCTTGAGGGAAGACGTAGTCTGATGCCTTGAACTTCCCCGGACACGCAGTACAAGAGCGTGCGATATAAGCCTTCAGTGGAAGGTTTATCCCACACCTTAGAACTTGTCTGACATTCTCTCGGCCTGAACACATTGTTCCAACACCTGGCGTCGACAAGGCTGGCACTCAGGATGCAGCAGACTGTAGACGTGCCGGCGACTCACAGTGATAGAAGGAACACACCCCTGCAGGTGGTGAGGGGGTTACTGATGTTTCGTAGAATGTTCTGGTTGTCGGATAGTCATGTCCACTATCGCCTTAATATGCAAAGATGGTGAAAGGACATCGTACATTGAATAAAACGAAAGAAACATCAAGTTGAAAATCCAGCAAGATACTTCGACATGTCAGTCTCGCGGTGGAGGACTAGAGCAACATTGTTAGAGGTCTACTGAAACATTGCAATGTAAGGAAACCTACGATGCCTGCAATAAAAATTTATGAATGTGTTGATATACGGTATCTAGGACTGGGAGGTGAGGCAAGAGGTTCTGTTGACTTCAGTCATAATCTTCAACAAAATTCTAACGAAGACCTACCTCGAAGGCCACTTCGAGAGCGACTTCTGATCCCGTGTCTCGGATGATGCATAGGTAATAACGCACGTCCCATCGACGGAATCCTTCATTGATGACGATATCTCGCACGGAGGTGAGTGGAATAAATCGACGCTTTGTCCTCAGTGGGCAAGCCGGGATGAGGGAAATTTTTAGTCCACGGTGTGTTTCTAACTGTATACCGTGACGCGGAATAACAAATATGGACTCTGGAAGCTTCAGTAAGTGAAAATTCCTTCACGTACAACGAGAGAGCCCAGATAGGGAAAGGCATACCGTGGAGAACCTGCGTGCTTTTATTATAGATATACAAGAATGCGAGACATATCCAAAGTAACAGGTACAGATGGGACTTGTTCTCTCTGAGCTACACTTTGATCATGAGCGGTCTATTACCCTCAGCAAGTCGAAGAAACCCACCTTGAAGCATGAGAATGTAAAAAGCAAAACGATAACGAGATCCACTACACTCTGTTTTATTTTACGACCAACGCTGCATCCCAAAATATTCCAGTTTTCTACCTTTAATTCAACCACACCTATGGAAGGGAATGATACCGATAGTTCTGGGTGAGGGCTCGGCTCATTCATACCGGTCAACGGCGGAGTCACAATTGACTTGTAAGTTCTCACGTTTTCCAGCATCAATCGATCACGCTGAAAATTACTGATCCAGAAAATCCTAAAAATCAACTCTTCTTTGATACTGAAGCACGCTAGCAGTCCCTATTCAATCTCTGGGCGAACGTGACTGTAGTCTTATTGTTCAGTGAAGTGGCCTTCTATCTCTTTTTCAAATGTCCCTACCACACTCCAATTCCCTTACGCTCTTTCTTGGCGTTTTTATTGGTATATCCATCTCGCTTTCTTCTTCTTCTTTGGGTCTCTATCTCCGTCGGAAAAATGAAGAGAAATACGATCATGAGGACCACGACAATCGGGTAGTTCGTCCCATTCGAGTACGGAGTGATGAGGTTCTCAGAGATGGCATTGCGGGACTCATAGGTGAGCACGCCCTGTAATGTGTGTGGATATATCTATTTCCATTACTAATCTCCCAACCTATCTAGGAAACACGCCATTGATTCGGATAAATTCCTTGAGCAATGCGTTAGGTGTCGAGGTGTTGGTAAGTGAATGCTTTCCTGTGAATCACATTTTACAACCGCCACCTTATAAGGGTAAGGCAGAGGTTTGTGCTCCAGACATATTCTGGCTGTCGAAAACGGTTGAATCTCACATTTCTAACTAAGTTTCTCAATCCTGGTGGAAGTGTCAAGGATCGCGTTGCATTACGTGGTAAATTCCACTAGCAGATGGGCATTCTATTTTCTCATATGCATCGTATCGAAACTGTTT
The DNA here is from genome assembly GCA_003316465.1 of Ramaria cf. rubripermanens. Lineage (NCBI taxonomy): Eukaryota > Fungi > Basidiomycota > Agaricomycetes > Gomphales > Gomphaceae > Ramaria > Ramaria cf. rubripermanens. The sequence continues at coordinate 11,022 of QFFB01000242.1, forward strand.
ACCAGTAATTGAAGACGCCGAACGTCAGGGCTTTTTGTATCCACACAGTGGCTCTTGTATCTTTGAAGGCACAGTGGGATCAACCGGAATATCTATTGCAATGATGGCTCGCGCAAGGTATTGCCTGTGGTTTTTCGGTGTACTTATCAGCCTTACCATAAACCATCCTATCAGGGGATACAACACGAGTATGCCGTTTTGCTTCAGCTCCTAGGTTGAATACGCTGTCTCATGCAAGCTCCAAGCTATCATCATGCCAGATGATGTCGCGGACGAAAAGGCTAGAGCTTTAGAAGCTCTCGGAGCCAAAATCGAAAGGGTCCGCCCAGCAAGTATCATTGACAAAAAGCAGGTATGTCACGGGCCATGCATTTGTGGACACTAATGTGTACGTTTACGGGGATAACCAGTTTGTTGTATGTCCATGGAGTTATTACACCCCATTTCTGGCTCAACTGTTGTATTTGCATTAGAATCTGGCAAGACAGCGTGCTCGGGAATTCGGGCGTGATAGTGAACCCAGTTTCATTATGGATGAGGACTCCTTCGTGACAGCCCAGGCATCCGGACAATATATCTCAGCAGGCGCTTCACTTACCAACAAGCAGCCTTCGGCAGCATTACAGACTCCACCCCGAGGATTTTTTGCTGACCAATTTGAGGTGAGACACTGTTTCGTCAGTATTCGTTATTCTGCTTACATACCATTTCTACTATCAGAGCAGGAGTAACTACAACGCTCATTTTGATGAAACCGGACCTGAAATTTGGAGACAAACTAATGGAAAATTACATGCATTTGTGTCTGGGGCAGGTAACTGTGTTTGTGGATTCCCCTCTATAGCTTTTTATTTTTTTTAAAGGAACGGGCGGGACTATTGCTGGCGTCGGCCGGTTCCTAAAATCCATGGACGAAGGCATTCTAGTAGCACTAGCTGATCCGGAAGGCTCTGGGTTGTACAACAAGGTTTGTACTATTTTCTGAAATGCTCAGCGGTCAAGCTACATGTCTCCAGGTTAAACACGGCGTGATGTTTGACCCAAAAGAGAGCGAAGGTACCAAGCGGAGACATCAGGTGCGCAGGACTACCTGTGTTTGCAGCCTCAGTCACCAATTCCTTCCCAGGTCGATACTGTGGTTGAAGGAATGTATGAGGGGCCTGTCTCCTCTTTTAAAATCCTTATTTTGACTTGTTTCCAGTGGTATAAACCGACTGACCAAAAATTTTGACTTGGCACTTCCGATTATCGACGACGCGTTCCGCACTACGGACAGGGAGGCTGTCGCAATGTCTCGATATCTTGTCATGAATGATGGACTCTTCCTTGGATCCAGTAGTGCATGTAACTTGGTAGCATGCATCCGATTGGCCAAGAAAATGGGATGGAAAGATGGGCAGGTTATTGTAACAGTATTGTATGTGTTTGCTTTTTGATGGTTCAATTCAAACGATAGAGCTAAGCATTGTAGATGTGACTCTGGGTCAAGACATTATTCCAAAGTATGATTGTAATATCCAGCTCCTTGTGAAACATATTAATGATTTTGTCGCATTTTCTCAGTTTTGGTATGGTTCAGCAACTTATAAACCACTACAATCATTTTTTAATTTGGTTGTAGGAATGATGGATATTTATCAGCAGCTGCTATCCCCACGGACCCATCACTTATCACAGAGATGCTCGGAGGAGACATCAAAGAAGTTTAGGTAATATTCCAGAGGACGATGTTAATGCTTGGTAGAGTACAATGCTGAGCGAAGTAGTTGCAAAGCTAGTGAGCTAGATAAAAACAAGAGGAGTGATGGACTGTCAGCCTGGTTGATAGGACGGTGTCGGACGGTTTGGCGGCGGAAATGACGAGGTCGACATTAGTGATAAACTTGACTCTCTAGGTAGAAACGCGTTGGGCGCATCGGGTTGTGTCGGCGGGAGAGGCGACGGCTTGACAGCTGATGGGACAGGCGTTACAGGAACCACGGACCCCAAGGTCGAGCTGTACCAAGCTGCTTAGCATTCCTTCCGATCCAAAGTCAAGTAGGGGTGCGTACGTAGACACATTGGCAGGTGGCTCCTCAGGTACACGCAGAACGCCAGCCTGTACGAGAAAGTCCCACACCCGACTTGTTTTGTTGACGTCGATCTTGACAAGCTCGCGCGCCTCCCTACGTCGTAGCTTTCCGCTCCGTCTTGCAAACTCACGTACAAGGGTCTCTTTGATGACCAAGTAGGCTTTGGGCAAAATGCGCAGCTGTGAGCAGAGCGTCTGTTCAGGTGCTGTGAGGAGATGTAGTGATGGGGCATTTGCAAGGTTGAGAGGGGCAACTGCAAATGAACAAATGAACCTATTAAGAGCAGGCATGTGCTGCAGAGTAAAGATGTACGAACCAGGCTTTCGTCCCGAAGGGCCAGATTTCGGTGGCTCAGGATCTCGACTTCGCCTACCCTCAGAGTCGCCACTACCTAGAATATCTGGGGGAAAGGAGGTACGGGAACCTTGCCGGTGAAGATGGCCCAATCGGTCTGATGATTGGTCGCGTTGTAAGCTAGGGTTCACTTTCTTAGCATTCTATGAACGGTCACTGAGTTTCTAAAGGTTGGTGATCAAACATGCAACGTACACGGTGATAAAGTTCAGTTTCATATTTCTCTATGTCAGCAGAAGAAGTAAGCCCCAGACGCCGGTAGTGCTGGAGCTCCTGTATTCGTCTTCGTAACATCGATTCATCTGAAGGACCCGATCAATGATTTAATCATGTATGTGTAAATAGCGTACATAACATCCCGTTAACGAATTCTTCGTAGTCTTCCACGGTTTGGAGCTTTGCGTAGGGGCGAAATTTGTGAACAAACTCTCGTTCTTCCTTTGGGCGCTTCTTGTCAGCAGCTATCATCTAAGGGAGATTGTCGTCACTATTGAAGAAGGACTGGGGATAAAACCAGACCGACCTTCTTATAATCTAGTAATCCACGTTCGAATATGAAGTTTTTGGCCTCATGCCGCCTTGCCACGCGTTGATGATACATATCCAATAGGGATAATTTGAAGCGAATAGACTCTGTAGTTTCTATAGGTAACAATGGTGCCGTGACATCCTCAGTTATGGAATCACCGTCGGCACCAGTAGCGGCTTCCGAGACATCACGGGTGTCTGCTTCTTCAGTCTTGATCTTGGTTTTGAGATAGCCATTGGCAGCTGTGTGCCCATTAACACCGTTCACCGTCGGTTTGGCGCTGGATAGAGGTGTAGGACCCAAACTCTCACTGCGTTTGCGCTTTCCAATACTCCTGCTTGTCCGGGTCTCTTCCCAGCGTTTCCGCGACTTAACATCATTGTCGTTTTCGTCCTCTGGAACCTCATCACCACCATAGTCCATCACAATGCCGAACTCGAGATCCTTCACCATATCTTCAGCCTCGTTGTCAGGCTCGTGCTCAAACTCGAGCCGCCCCGGAAGATATGTTGCAATTTCGTGCACACCGGGTGCAGAGGTAGGAGCGGGCTTTGCAACGACGGAAGTAGAAGTAACAGTATTGGACAATGATTCTATACGTCGCTTCTTCCGGGCTTGAAATTCGGAGGCTGGGATGTTAAACGAGCGATCCATTCGCTAAGATCGTAGTTAGCCGGGATACAAGAGGGGCAGCAAACGGGCATACAGGTAAAGGGTAGTCTGCAGAATCAATGTAAACAGAATTATAGTGTTGTTCTACCTCCTCTTTGGTGCGTGTTCCCACGTGCTCTGCAACAGCAGCCCAGTTACCCAACCCTTGTAAGGTGAGACCTTCGATGAGGAGCAGCTCTCTGAAGATACGAGGTCAGGTCAGCTCTCATGTATGTTCACTTCAAGGGGGCCCTTACTCATCAGCGCCCCAATCTTGATCAAAAATCGGGTACGAATGAAGTTCCTAAATTACGTTATAAGGACTGCAGCGTGGCACCTGCGAGGTTCGGCGATACTCACGATAATACGATATGCGTGAGTTCTCTTGTGTTGAGCAAATTCTTTACCTTGGGTATAACATCGGGGACATATGTCGACACCCTCGCCTGGCTCACATACAGGGTCGGCACATTTGATTCTCACCGAGTGAGTGAGGTCGCTGCGGCAGCCATCGCACTCGACCTGAAGACCTGGCTCATTTACAACGACTATAACAACGTTCGAGACGTTAGTCGAGGATGTAAGTCCAGACTGTACATACCTTGACTTTCATCCGGAACTGCCCGTTTACGATGGGTCACCGTCATTTTCCCACGGGTGAGGAGGCTTCAAAAAGGGAGCTAGGTAACAAAACCTGTTGCTTTGTGCTTCTCAACCCTGATCGAAGCAACGAACCGGCTTGCGTTGCCAAATTAGCGATTAAAACCGCAATGAACGGGCAATCGGCCTCAAAAGAGAGAGGAAATGGAAATGAAATGCGAATCCTTTAGCACGACGAGTGTGGAAGGAAGCGCAGCCAGGAAGGTATCCAGTGGTAAGCCAGGTTGAATCTCAAGCAGCTTAAAGGACGCGACGTCCTCCAAAACGAAGCGGTTCTCTGCACTTGTGGCCCGGGTTTGGTCGGATGCAGCGCCACTTTGATGCCGCGGGATCAAAATGTCCAAAGGGACGACAAACCAGGCGCGACTAGGCAAAATGATGATCGTAAAGAACTTGGTTCAAAAATGAAAGATCCTCTCGCACAGCTTTGAAAATTGCAAGGAAAAAGACTCGATTACTTAAGTCGGTGACACCCACTACATCAGAGAAAATGAAACTATACACTTGGTTGATATAGTATTAACAACTTGGAAAGCCATATCAAACTTGAAGATCATCAACAGTGGAATAATTGTCCAACAAATACAACGACCCGGAAGAGAGAACTGCGAGGTTGCCGCCGACGCCGACGCCGACTTAACCATTCAAATATTTCCTTGAGCGCCGTAATACTTATCTCTAGTCACTAACGCTCGTCCCCCCGCATCACGCGGGAAGAGGCTGAGCAGTAGAGAAAAAAGGAAGCATTCATTGTGAGGTTTGAGCAATGATATTAACGAAAATTAAGGTGAACGAGCCCTCTGCTTCCTCTGGTTTGCACTTGTAAGCCGGAAGATACGCGCCGGGGTGGAAATGGCTGGTACGTTCAAGTCATTTCCAATTAGCGGAAGTGGTTACGGCAATGTAGAGAAGACCCCCGGGGGTGATAATATTACATTAGAGGTGAATCCAGAGCTGGAAGGCTGCGGGCGCAAAGCATCCCGCTCCATCCGAGGAAGAGGAGGCGAACAGAGCGTACTTAAACACTACCAGATACTATAGTCTGAAAGAGTTATTTAACTTAGTGAGTGAGGTAGGCGCAGCTAGTCTTATGATATGAGTGAACGATCATCTGGCAAATGAAGCCAGGGCTTCAAAAGAGCAATAGCGCGTTTACGAGCCCACGACTCGGAGGCCACCTATGAATCTTTAGAAGCTTATGATCATTTATCTTGTATGCTGAGAAAATAGTGTGGAGATATAACGCCAGCGGAACAATTTGTGTGGCCCTAGGCTCACCTGAGCCGACAACCACTGCGGATAAACAAATAAATATACATACCACTGTTAGGCGGCACTAGGAGAGCCAGATGCGTCAAAGAAGGGCTTGTAGTACCTCACAGCTAACTTGGTAAGTGTTGGTACCCGAATGGCTCAGGTACTGGGTGAGATTCTAGTCTTAAGTGTGAGCGAACTCCGGGCGTACCAGGGACAGTCATCTGACTCCATTCCCGGCAGACAATCAAAAGTGAACAATTGAACGATGTTACTTACATATGCCTAGAGTTCTAAGGGAATGGAGATAGATACTTGATAGGAGAGTTTTGCGATACGACCACTATTAATTACATAAAGGCTGCTTGCTAACGATGCGAACCCGAGTCAGTAAATTGTAGTGCTACGGATAAGGGTATGCGTCTAGTCTGTCGTTGAGTGACTGCTTGGGATCTAATGGTATGTACGATTGGGTATCAGAAGGTCACCAACACATCGATGAACGAGAAGATGAACAGAAAATGATATATAGCCTGAAACGGCCAGCGAAGAAGCTCAAGCCTGTCAAGTACAAGGTAAGGCATCAGGGATTTAAGGGAATGGTGGGGAGAAGGAAAGGTTGTATGGGCAACGCCTCCAGGACGCACCGTCTGATAATTGACCGGTCAATCCAGTGGTCTAGGAATGTTACATGACTCAAATATCTTGACAGAGGGATCCACCTTGTACATATGCTTCGTAGCAGGCGAAATTTCGGTCTTGAATTCTCTAGCTGGGGTTTCATTGAAGGTTGCTGCTGAAATACTGATGGATCAGCCGCCGTCACCGGCAACTACCGAATTTTCAAACTCCATTGTTAGCGATCACGAAGGCCTGAAGTTGCTAGTTCTTATCACTTGATTGACTCAGTTCATGAGTGATTGGCAATTCGAACTTGTCGATCTTCTATGTAATCTCAACGAACCGCTAGTCTTCTTTCCAGTGATTTGACATACTCTGCACGGTAAAAGCAGCTAAGTATTGCCATATCTACACCTTTCGATGCCGGCCAAGGTGGCTGAGTAGTGTACTATCTTGGGAAGCAAGTCTAGGGAGTCCAGACCTAGCCGATGGGTCCGGTTAGCAGCCTCAATCTTGCCAACTTAGAAGCCCGGACCCAGATCGATCTTCACGTTGTCCCGCAGAAGCGCCGCGGAACACTCACGCGAGCAAACCATGCGCCCGGCTCCGAAGCATTTCAGAATGGCCCCTGCAAGTCATCAACGTAGGGAAAGGACCCTTAAAGGCATTTTTATCAAGAAGTGAATTAGTGCGTTGAAGTCAGGCCCAAGTTCTCAGCCACGATCATTCAGAAACGTGGCTTTGGGTACAGGGTCCTCCTCACCCTGCACACCCAGCTATATCAGGCAAGTTCGGGCGTGGCAACACGGCCCTTTCCCATGGACACCGGGTTTCTGCAGTTTCTCCTTCGGTAGACTGCCCCGCCCAAAGGGGGTTTGGGAACATCAACGGTAACCCTATCGATGCAGTTGACAGAGCTAATTATACTGAGATCTCGAGAGTTGCAACAATCCATCGAAGTAGCAGTTGTGTCGAAGGAACCATCATTGCCCATGCATGGGAACTCCAATCGCACAAAGACACTTTAGTTCTGGTCGCAAACATGATTTTACAGATGCGAGACCTTGGCATCAGAGCCGTTTCTAAGCAAGCTATTATAAGAGTTGTATTTTAAGGTAGGCTATTAGCATCAATAATTTAGAGGGCGAAGAGATGAATGGAAGAAATACAAGGGGAATCAGTCTGCATAATACAGTTGAACTCGTGCCTATGCATGGTAAGCAAGGAAAAAAAGGTCTGGGAAGGATGCAGGGTTTGGGAGCAGACATGGTTAATGGGGTTATGATCGTGGCGTGTCGCTCGACGCCATACCAGGCTTGTGGGTGAGTTGATGTCTTCGCATGTTAGAGGAGACACTGAAACTTTTTCCACAATCCGGACATTCATAAGCTACTCGGAAACGGGGATGGAATATGATAATAATAAGTTTATAGATCATACCAAGTGGCTTGTAACATACGTTTCTCCCCACTGTGCGTGGTAAGGTGGTTCTATTCGGATCATTCAACGAGAATAAGTCAGAACTTACCAAAACTGGATCAAGAACGACAAACGAACCTTGAGGGTGCTCAATTTTTCAAAACGTCTCCCGCACTGGCCGCAGACATGCCTACCAGTAGAAGAGGCGATCGCATCTTCTTTGGGGACGTGATGGAAGTCGTCTTTATGCGATGACCGCTTGTGGATCAATCCGTCACTCGATGTCGATACGAAAACGTCATAGGAGTGTGCAGGCGTCGTCCCACGTCGGGATGAGTATTCTTGTTGCGAAGGCGTTTGGGAGGAGGGTCGTGGAGACGATGAATAATAACTTCGTGAAGCTGAAGAGGCATGCGTCCCGTATCTGGATTGCATGCTACTATCAGAGGGCCTCGGCGAGTTAATGGGGGGAAGTTGCAAGTATGATGGAGAATGAGGGCCACGCTGTATCGAGTGGTTAGTAGCGTAGTTAATTCATAATGCATACGGTCGACTGACAGAAGACGCGTGAGGTTGGGGACTTAAAGTGTAAGACCGATCCATGGAGCGGCGATCTTGGTTATCACCGTCGGATGATGGTCTTGCAGGCTGCTGTAGCACATCTTCACCAAACAGATTGTCAATATTTTTAGTGGTCAGAATCTTGCCGCCAGTGATATTAGAGATGGACCTACCGCCAACAACGTCACGAATCGGGGGCAAGTTCGTAGATTGGCTTCCACCACGCGATCTACTGCTTGACGAGTAGTATGCATCCCGAGAGCTTCTGGACATGAGAAAAGAACCTTGGGTAAGAATATACACATGTACGAAGCGCAATATAAATGATCCTGGTGGGGCCACACGCCTAGCAACGTCACACGGATGTCCTGATCACTAACTCCCGTGTTGACTGAGATGAGAGCTCCCGTCGTACTGGGAAGGGTGATGTGGATCTTCGGAGATGTCTATCGTCGGCATAGCCACCTTAAGAAATTATTTATACCCAGCTGTGGCGCTATGGTAGTCTTCCAGCTGCCATAAACTTGAGCGATTCGATAGAAATGGGCGTGTTATCAGCGTCTGTCCGATGATCCGCAGCACGAGTGAGAGGCGCAGGTAACAATGATAGTTCTCAAACAAGCACAGCGAGCATTGTTTAAACTTCAGGTCGCATAAGACACGAGATCACCAGGGTACGTCAAGAGGTTGTGTTTGAATCAGATCAACTGACCCAGTGTGATGACGCGAGCAGTCCATGGAGCGCCAACTTCAAATAGGCATTCCGGAAAGGTCAAATTTTTAAGACGCCTGAAGCCTCCTGAAGCCTCCTGAAGCCTCCTGGAGCCTCTTCATGGGTATCGTAAGGCTGGTGCAGGCTGTCATCATGTCGCCAGCAAAAGTAGCGTAGGCGCTGTCTCCCGCCTTATTTGATTGACATGAGTTCGAAAAGCGAGGTATCATGGAACGTCGGGACTGTCGCTAGGTATACCTGTGCAAGCAAAATCCTTGACACGGCGAGATATATGTGAATGGTCAATACATTATGCCGACGGTCGTGAGAGATATAGCACGGGAGATACGGCATCCCTTCAACAAGGTGCCGGGCGGCCATCTTTTGGTCACTGGCAGCGGTGCGTCCACCACGGCGACATGGGCGTTAGAGTATCTCCTATGTCGACGAGTGACACAGCTAAAACTTGGGTCAGATCTAGCAGGATTAGTAGCCTAAGCAGGCTGAGCTAATTAGGGACTACTCATCGATATATTTGCAACAAGTTGGCGGCAAAGCTCGGTTCAACCTCCGAGGGCGCTTCAGAAATTTCAACTTTTTGCAGGACGTATCTGACAACTCCTGGACACACATCCAGATCTCAGCAGCCAGCAAAGTTAGATAGGCATGGCAACTAGAGGCCTCAAAGCGATCACTCCGGTCCCAACGGCAAGCGATTTCCTGGATATCGTATTGTCCAAAACGCAACGAAAGACACCTACGGTAAGACCTTTCTCAACCATCGTCTTCAGTCATCATTACAATTCGAGTTAGGTCATACACAAAAATTACAAGATCAGTCGGATTCGCAATTTCTACATGCGCAAGGTCAAATTCACTCAGGACTCGTTTGAAGAGAAACTCAGTGCCATCTTGGAAGAGTTTCCCATTCTCGATGTGAGTGTGTGACCAATACCCCCCTTGAGAAAGCTGAATGTAAAGTAGGACTTGCACCCATTCCTTTCCTCACTCATGAATGTATTGTATGACAAAAACCACTACAAACTCGCTTTGGGTCAACTTCGAACAGCGCGCCATCTGATCGACCAGGTCGCAAAGGATTATGTCCGATTGCTGAAATTTGGTGACAGTTTGTACCGGTGCAAACAGCTGAAACGTGCTGCGCTTGGTCGGATGGCGACCATCATGCGTCGCCAAAAGGATCCACTTGCATACCTCGAGCAGGTCCGCCAGCACATATCCCGGTTGCCTGCCATTGACCCAAATACGCGCACTCTTCTGATTTGTGGATATCCCAATGTCGGCAAGTCGTCGTTTATCAACAAGGTGACACGAGCAGACGTAGATGTTCAACCATATGCCTTTACCACCAAAAGCCTTTTTGTAGGCCATCTGGATTATAAGTACCTCCGATGGCAAGTTATTGACACTCCCGGAATCCTGGACCATCCTCTCGAGGAGATGAACACAATAGAGATGCAGAGCATCACGGCTCTGGCCCACCTTCGAAGCTGTATTTTATATTTTATGGATCTCAGCGAGCAGTGTGGATACACTGTTGAAGCACAAGTAAGTTGCGTTGTATGCCTGGTTATTATATTTTCTGACACCCACGCAGTGCAAGCTATTCCACTCTATCAAGCCTCTCTTTGCGGGCAAACCAACGCTGTTGGTCATCAACAAAATTGATATCACGCGTCTGGAAGATCTCGGTCCCTCAGATGCAGCACTTCTGGCAGAAATCATATCGGATTGCGATGTAAAAATGGTGCAAACATCGTGCTATTCTGATGAAGGTGTGATGGACGTCAAGAACATCGCCTGTGATGCCCTACTAGCTCATCGTGTGGAAACCAAACTCAAGGGTAGCAAGATAAATTCTGTCGCGAATAGGATACACGTATCCATGCCCAAGGCAAGAGATGATGTTGTGCGAGAGCCATTCATCCCGGACGTAGTGAAGGAACGGAAAAAATATGACAGGAATGATCCGGACAGAAGGAAGCTGGAGAGAGATATCGAGGAGGAGGAGGGTGGTGCTGGTGTTTACAACCTGAACATGAAAAGTGAGCTGCATATTATTTAACTCTCATAATCCTGTTAACATGGCTATGCAGAAAACTACTTGTTAGCAAATGACGAATGGAAAGAGGATCGAATTCCAGAGATCATGGATGGCAAGAACGTTGCCGACTTCATTGACCCCGACATCGAAGAAAAGCTCGAGGCCCTCGAGCGAGAAGAAGAAAAACTTCAGGCAGACGGGTTCTATGACAGCGAGGAAGATATCGTGAGCAGACATCTTTCCATTTCTCTGATACCTTGTTTCACGTGTTTCATAGTTCGATTCTGAGGATGAGCGAGAAGCTGCCGAGCTCGCCAACGCTAAGAAGCACTTGCTTGCGTCGCAGGAAGTGAAAAGGTTCAAAAACCGGCCTCGCTTACCGCGAACGGCTGGCTTACGAACGTTGAGCGAGATGACCACCAAGATGACCGCCGCTGGCCTTGATCCTAGCAGAATCCAAGAGCGCGCGGCAATACTGGCAAAAGCTCAGGGTGCCGAGCGAAAACGTAAACGAGACGAGGGAGAAAATGGAATGGACGTCGACGCGGAGGGCGACAACGAGGGCGATTGGATGGATGTAGATGGTGACGAAGGAGAGGGAACACCAAAAAAGAAACGTAAAGCTGATTCAGGAGCCGTGACTGTCAAACAGAAACGTGTGCCAGCATCCAATCGACAATTGGCTGGCATGCGTGATGCTGCTGTAAGATCATCTCCTGTTTACGATGTCTTCATTCTGATAGTACGACAGCAAGCTTCAAAAGCCATTCAACTACGTAACCTTTCACAGCGGGAGCGCAATCGCCAGGCAAAGGCGGGCGAGAGCGACCGCGCAATCAAAACGAAAATGGTCTGTCATAAGCTTTTGGTTATCGCTCCCAATTTTTAACCGTCTCTGTTAGCCAAAACATCTATTCGCTGGAAAGCGGAAGGGTGGCAAGACAGATCGGAGGTGAAAGTGCTTATATACTGTGTAGGGTGCTTATTTTTTTGCCCAGCCATGTTTACAATTCAGCCACACATTTGTATGGAATAAAAACTGTTGTCGTGAAGGACGTTAATACCATTAACATGACCTCTCGTTGACAAATACTACCATGTCGTAAAAAGGAACGGGAGATAGCTCCCGTGGGTCGTACCGGCGAGCATCCACAAATAAAATGAAACAGTATCGCCAAATAAAAATACCTATTTACATACGACAGGTATGAGTCGGCCGCCATAACTGAAATTTACGTTGCAAATTGCAAATTCGTTTGATAAGCGTTCCAACTGGGTGTCTCACTCCCATTCAACGCTAACGCCGGAGACAGAGCTTTCTGAGCGAAATCCTGGTTGACATTCCTTGCGTAGCCATCGCAGAGCGCGCTTGTCATCACGTAAAAGAGGCTCCAGTTTGCGCCGACATTCGCTATTGTGATCCTAGAAAACAATTAACCTGGGCGGCACAAGAAAACCGGAGAGAAGCAGCAGACGCACTCGGACCCAGGCACGCTCCTCCTTGGACAGGAGACTGGCTTTAATCATTTTCACCTGAATAGGGACCTGACGATGTTGTTAGGGTGATAGATACAGCTATCCAGATAATGCATCATACCTGTGTGAAGCGCCTGAATCCAAGCCAGATATCGCCTTGGAATCGACCCTTGGTCTGAATATAGGCGATAAGGGGATAACCCATCGTAAAAGTGGTAAATATACCTCAACCCGCTCAACAACTAGAGCAGACTCGATGCGGATACCCCACTCCCCTTCTAGGTCTGGATCAAAAATGATAATTGAGATAACGATGTTGGTGGTGGTGGTCAAAAGGCGGTACGCACAAAACCCTGGTTCGTTGGTCAGGACATGTCCTGGGCGGAGGGGAACATCTATGCCAAAGCCTTGGGGACCTGGATATTGTTGGTAAAACAAATGAGTTAACGTGGTGTACAGTACCAACCTTCGTGGACCTATCAAACACGGGATTCATGAGGAATCGTGAGGAGATTGTCCTTAAAAGGCTCACATTGAGGAAGGAACCAACTCCGTGACCGGTCCCATGCTAATTCGGGACAAAAACGCTCGACAGATTATCTCAGATGAGGTGTGACAAGTTGAGACTTACCAGATAATTCAGGCTAGAAATACACCTGATCAGCACGTTGCCAACGGAAACTGCGAGAAAAGCAGCCTACCCATCTTTCCATAACGCTCGACGCGCCAAGACATCCAACTGTGCACCCGTCGTACCTTCAGGGAAGATTGCAGAATCTATTGCGATCTGGACGCCGGTCAATTAACGCAGGAGGTGAAACCTCAGTTAGAAACGAGAACTGACATGACCCTGCAAAACACGTGTGAAAGCCTCACACTGGGCCGTCGTGGGGCGCCCAAAGTGCACTAATTTGGGGATGAGACCCTGGCAACTCGCATGACGTGGCTAAAATGGCTGACCCGTCCTTGTAGTATCACATGTACCATCCCTGTACTGGCCACCTGAATCCCTGTAATAAAATAGTAAGTCGCCAAGACCGCCTTAAAGGGTGTTCTTCGCGCACATGAGATAGGGAGAATTCCTGTCAATCACCCTGGAGTCATGGCGAGGGGGGGTGTAATGGGGAAGCGCTGTCGGGATGTGTAAAGACTGGAAGCAACGAATACACAGAATATGACCTACCAGCATTCGGTCCACAAGCCGAGATGTTCTCGTAAGCGAGCCCCTGATATAATTCGGAGCGAGAACGAAACTCCGTGAGTCTGTGTCCAGCTTCATACTCAGTGATCTCGTATCCATGTGCAATCTTCTCGTCAAGCCATGCATACCACCGGACCATCGCCGCTCCGTCGCGAAGATATGCATGTTCAAATCCGGCCAGCTCTGCTGCGTTTTTTATCGCCTTTCTGTAGTCTACGAACGCGGAGGAGATGGTGTACCGAAGTGAGGTGAGGCTGCGAGGGACCGTGTAGGGAGTGTCGGCGGGGAAGAGAACCTGTACGGGTGAGTAGTGAGGCCTTACAAAACAAAGGGACTCAATGGAGCATACCTTTCCCTCTCCCCAATCCCTGCCACGCAAAAAGGGCCACACTTCCGAATACTCTCGGGTGGTGACACCAATACTCTGGAGATAATCATTAATCTCTGGTGAGATCTTGGCGCTGTCGATAAAGAGTACTGCGCGGTCAAGCGCGATAAAGAGATACGCTTGAAAGACCGGGTTGAAGGGGACGTCCGACCCACGGAGATTGAGCGTCCAGGCGATGCTCGCAAGATTCGACAAGAAGGTAGCGATAGGGGTCTGTGCAGGGGTCGGGGGTTTCGTTGTATACATGCCCGTCTCAGGCGTCGAGTTCTGTATCCACTGACGTATATTCGACAACTTAGAAATCGCATCTTCGCCAGCAAACTCAAGGGGCTGGATATACACAGGTTCCTTGGGTCGCACAGGACGGGTTTTCCAAAGAAGGTCAATAAGGTTCTGCCAGGGAAAGACCAAGGACGAGGCGCGTGGCGTGAGTGCAGTGCTGAGTCTCGATGCAGCACTGTAAGATATCAAACGAGAGTCAATCCCGATCTTAGTTCCTTTTGCACGAGCCTAGGAGTGCATTCATATTGGAGCACAAAATTCAGCGGCAGAGTAATTCATCACGTACAATGAGCCACTCGTCCCAATTGGTAACACCTTCCCATCCAACCTTCATCAATGTCCAGTTCTCATCCAGCTCGCGAGCGGCCTGGATATAATAACGTGAATCTGTGAAGAGGTAAGCCTCTGTTGCAGACACCACAGCTGTTCCCGCAGTTCCTGTGAAGCTAAAAAAATAAAGTCATAAAGGTGTCTCGAGAAAATAAATCGATATGACACACCCCGATATCCACTCCCGCCGTTTATCACATGGCGCAATATATTCTGATCCGTGTGCATCCGTACTTGGAACGACGCTGTAAAAATAGTCGGTCAGCAAGAGACGAGTGGTTGCAAGCATAGATCTGCTAAGGGGCAGCACAGGGTTTCCAGCTCAAATATTTCTTTTTTCTATCGGGGAGTTCTGAGAATAAGGGTGGATATATCCCCGAGGTCTTGGTGCATCCATGTTCCCCCGGATGTGCTCGAAGACCGCCTTCTATGATCACAACAAGTATAACTCACTAATAATCAATCTTTTCCTTTACCATTAGCTTACGGAGCTCTTCAAGCCTAGACGTCGTGTCCACTTTTGGTCGTGGAGGTATTTGAGCATCGCTAACCTTTCTCTCAAATGCGGAGCCAACGAGGGTGCTCGAGCTGGAATTGTTGCGAGTGAGAGATAAGACATTCAAAATGCCTCGGCTCTTGGTGGAGGAGGATCTGGAGGGAGTGCGCGAGGTCACGGGGGTAAGGGCATTCTCGCCAGAGGGACTACGAGAGCCAGACAGCTTTCCAGGGCTGCGCGTGGTAACATCGATGGGTATGTTGTCCCATGAAATTGAATCGCTGGAGAATGTTAGTTTTTCTGCCTTGGACGTGAGGGTAGACGTAGAGGAGATGGTGTGAGACCGAGATCGGGACCCAGACGGGTGTGAGTGCGTATAGAGTGATGATTGCTCGTCACGCGAGGACTTGGACCTGGAAAAAGGAAAGCACCCAGGAGGAGGAGGAGGAGGAGGAGGGGGAGACATTGCGGGTCAGTATGCAACGAAGTCCTATAGCTACCAGTTCCCAGGCTGGATGGGCATGAAGTCGTCGAATGAGAGCCTCGTTGCACAGTTAACTGTGTAAATTCTCGGTTCAGGCGCCAAATGGTCGGAACCGGGTCACCACCCGAGGTTCACGATTTGCTTCCGCGCGCTCCGCAAGGATGATGTGGCGAATTCATTTTATCGAAGTTCTTCTTCGCCACAAGGACTCTTTGAGTACCAGGAATGCGTTTTCGCGTTCACGTGACCCATCTTTGCCATTTTGGGGAAAAATCGCAGCAGAGTTGAAGTCCCGACAAATCAGCCGGTAAAGTCGATGTGAAAGGGAAACTAAAACAGAATGGTCTTCGAAGTCAGGAAGTGCCGTTTCAGGATGTCGGATGCAGGTAGCCACGAGGACTCCACTCTCAGCATCTTTTTGAGATTT
The DNA here is from genome assembly GCA_003316465.1 of Ramaria cf. rubripermanens. Taxonomy (NCBI): domain Eukaryota; kingdom Fungi; phylum Basidiomycota; class Agaricomycetes; order Gomphales; family Gomphaceae; genus Ramaria; species Ramaria cf. rubripermanens. The sequence goes on from QFFB01000242.1 coordinate 27,004, forward strand.
TCCGCACTCATTTGAAGCTGGCTTCAGGAGTTGACAGACACTTCGAGGCACAAGTTACCCAGAGTTGATAGCCTCGCATAAACCACGTTGATAGTAATGTGTGCCTTGCCCAAGTATGCCTTGTTGTCGCTGCGGGTTTGAAAATAACAAATGTGTGATACGTGCTTAGAGAAAAGCGCGGCGTTTTGTTACTGTGAAGAGCAGCATTATACTATAGTCAAAAAGACAAACCTATGTGATCAAGCCATGTGGGAAATTAATATCCACACATCACACACCAAGTTGGATTAAATCTTCACAACTCATTGTCGATCTTTGTGTTCAGACCTTTAGGTTACCGAAAGGTTCCCCGCTTGTATCACCCCCTCAGGCTCTCCCATTGGTGCACAATCAGATTCAATATACCCTCGAGTCTGAAATGCAAGCAAGCATATGGTGAAGCCCTGACCAAGTCCCAGGCTCTCAGATCTCACGATTGACGATGGCTTGATAGGAGAATGAACAGAACCCAAGTACTTCTGAGGGTGTCAATATGTAGGTAGCCATCATTGGTAACATATGACCGTGTGAAGAGGCTGGATATAGGGCGTTCCACTAGTGAGTCGTGACGGAAGTATCTGGACTATAGTTTAGTGATGGAGCAAGTGGAGGGGTGTCGGAGATTGTGATATACAGTGATAATCTTCCGAGCTAGCGCAACACGAGAGCGTTGATTGGAGCCAGAAAAATTTGATTGAAGTACAGACCTTGGGATTACAAATAAGTAAACGAGAATCACCTGCCTCGTAATGTAGAGTCAATATATGTCCGTCAGGATAAAGAAATCAAGTCACTTCAGATCCACAGTGCAGCAGTCGTCACACTGACTTGCCAGAATGGTGTTCTGTCCTCTTCCTGAGTGCGTGGGATGATGTTCTTGTTCCACTTTGGTAGTGAGCATGAATCGCTACGGGGAAAGGCTGCTAGCTTATGGAAATGAATGGCCGCCGGCAGAGGAAAATATGGACGTACCATCATGCCACTGGTATTCTTTATGTGCACGGTCGGCCCACGAGTCAAACACAGGCTGCAGGTAAACTTGTAAATGTCCAACAATATCAATTTATTCTAATAGCAGATGCATTCATGCTGAGTACAGTGCTGTGGATAATTCTATTGCTGGAGACATGATAAAAATTTCTGACTTGAAAAATCTACTGGAAATTCTGAGGATATTTCACAAGTTATGAAAGTGAAAGAACATTCATTCTTTTGTCAGTTTTGGGGCTTAGGAAAGCCTTAAAAATTTGTAAATATTATGACTTAAAAATTACCATGAAATTTCAAGGAAGCTATGAACTTTCTCTTTGCCAGAACTAATTATGTAAGAAAGTATATTACATGTCTTCGCAGTTGTAGTAATTTTTCTTAGTCATATGAGATTATTGACAGTTTTATGGTTTCTAAGCACAGGGGTTTTGCAATTTTTGGTCCTGTACTTTCATATCATCATCATTTGACAAAAGCCTTTCATGCTTCTTGTTAACTTGTTTCTCTTGTCTCTTCTGCTTTTCTCTCAGACTATTTACTTCATATTGTTATACCTCATCACATAGTGGCTTCCACCATCATTGAACATTCCATCCATGATCTGTATTTTGTCCCTTTGTATATCATCCTTGCCTGGACAGATGACCATTTACATCTTGTACATGCTTGTTTCTTGCCACCAGTGGAATCCTCACATGCCTCCCCTTTGTCATGACTGCTGTTTTCACATCTCAAGTTCAGTGAATTACATCAATCTCTCCAGCATCCTTCCATCACACTGACATTAGCAAGACCTCCGCAAGCGATCCTACTCCTATTTGCTGGTTGCCAAACATGATCTTTGCCATTGTACCACAATACTTTGCCCTCATTTCGCATCATTCGCATCCCCCTTGCAGCATGCAGGGTCACCAAGTACAATCAGAAGTCCAGTCTAACCGATGGGTTTCACTCACAGACCCCATCAGTCGCTGTGCCCCATGAAGGTGGTTTGACCCTGACTCCATGTCTTAGTGCGCGCTACTCTTCCATAGTGTTCTAGTCTCTCTCAATCCATCCCCCCCTGTATTCACTTTTTACTATAAGTACTTTGATTCCACCTGTATAATTCCCTAGTTCAATTATCATACATCTAAATCGTTATTTGACTCCTCACTAGTAGAAAAAACCTTAGTACAATGACCTACTCCCTCATTGGTAGTTGTGCCTAATGGTGAGCTCAAACCCTTGATCTTATTCACTATGTCCCTTTAGGGGTGTTGCTGAGACCACTATTCGCAGCACTTCGCAGGAGTGTTTGGATCAGCAAAAGGAACACCTGAACTGGGGTGACCTTTCCTCAAGGATGTGTGCGATTCATCATGTACTACTCTTGGGTTATTTGCTACAACTGTAGGCCCATGTTGGAATTACACTGACATTTTATCTTTACCCTAAATTCTGATCTTGACACCCTTGTCAGCTCATCAAGTCTTGGTAGAATTGTTTGTTTTGTGTTTTTATGTGCAACTGAGAACTGTTTGTCCATCCTTAGCTCTTGATGTTGTTTTCCTACACAGTCTTCACTTGGTGAGATGTACAAAGTTCTCTTTGTTCTTGTGCAAAATTTTCTGATACTGGCTGTATTCCATTGTTCATATACACTGTGTCTTGGTGTCACCAATATAGTGTTAGACCATGGTTCTTTTGAAAAGTGAAAAGTCAACAGAAGGACATTTTGGGTTTGTGAGATCCAACAATTGTAAATGATGAATGTCATCAGCATTACAATGACCATATAGTGCCTGTTCAACTAATTCATGCCAAGGGAAATTGGTAACTCTCATCTGTTGCTTTAGAATGACAAACATTGTGAATTGCTCAAAAATGTTTTGTCCTGTATAAAAAAATCAAGAAACAGGTTTTATGAACCAAAGGGTATGTGTGTTACCCAATTGTACTCAATAACTGATTGGGTGTTTACAGAATAATGCTTGATTAGGTGTATGAACAGCTGGAAAGTGATAAAAATCACTGACAAGAACAATGTTCAGTTTGCCACCAAAGGGATGCCTGTTGTTAGAATGTTCACCTTCATGTGTGTTTGACATGATGTTGGATAAGATTGTGAGCAGTGCATGAGTTAGCATGGATGCTTCATTGATGATAAGGTATTTTGTTGGCAGTATATTGGCCTGATGATGATCAACTGTTTCTTTTCTCAGGCCACCTTGAGGGTCACTGGAGCCATCCATAATAACCCCTATTGTTTCAGGGTTACTTGGCTTCAATATTGGAGCCTTATACACCAGTGCTTTGATGCTTTCAAAGCACTTGTCCAACAACAGCATCCACTCAAGGGATGGTTGTTTCTTATGCAACCCAAAAGTGGGGTTGTGTAGGCTGTAATATCTGGCATATAGTGTGCTAGATATTGTACCAGTCCTAGGAAGTGCTGGACATTGTTAAATGTCCTAGGCTGCTTCCACTTGCAGATGTGCTACATCTTGTCTGCATCCATGTGTATTCTGTGGCCATCTATTATGTGGCCAAGGCACTCCATCCTTTTAGTGTAAAGGTCTACCTTACTCTTACTGAGGCAGAGATGGTGGTCTTGAAGTCACTGAAAGACAATTTTGAGGTGCTTCTTGTGTTCTTTAATAGAACATGAGTAGATAAAGATGTTGTCCATATATATGTGGATTAATCTGCTGATACAGTTGTGGAAAACAGCTGTCATCAAGCATTGGAATGTAGAGGGTGCATTACAATTGACCATCTGCATTACTTGGCTCCTGAAGGTGCCAAGTATGGTTGCAAATGCAGTTCTCTGCACATGCTCAGGGATGATGTGTATTTGTTCATACACTTCAGACATATCAAGCTTAGATTGATATGGTGCATGGGCCATATCATTGTGAATGTTATCTTGGTCCAGGAATGGGGTCATGTCTTTGACCATGTTTTTGTTCTGCTTGTGCAGGTCAAATACTGTTCTTAGCTTGCTGCTTTTCTTTGGCATGTGTAGTTAATGCAGAGGGTTGGGTGGAACACATATTGCCTCTGCCTTCTGGCATCCATGTCCCAACTCCACCCCATCTTCAATGTGGTAATGATACTTCTGACTCCAGACACCAGAGACATGGCAAAGTTCTCCAAGTTGGAAAATCCACTGGAAATTATAAGGATATTCCACATTTCTTCAAAACTTCCCACATCAGAAAATTGGTTGAAAACTTGTTGTTCTGTCAGAGATTTTTTAGCTTCAGGAAATCCTTCAAAAATTGTAGAAATTATGACCTGAAAATCTTGTTGAAACTTTCAAGAAACATTGATTTTCCTTTTCTCAGAAACAAAATACTTAACAAGGTTTCCTCAGTCAGGAAATTCTATAGAAACATTGATTTCTACAAATTTTCCCTATCAAATATCCAAGAAACCAATGTTTTTATAGAATTTCCTTCCTTGATAAACTTTCTTAAATAATCAGATTTGGGGAAGATAAAATTCTAAAACTTCCTTGGAATTCCATGATGATTTTCAGGTCATAATCTTTAGAATGTCTTAAGGCTTTCCTCAACTCAAAAAACTCTGACAGAACAATGAATTTGCTTCCAATTTCATGACCTGGGAAATTATCAGGAAATATGGAATATCCTTAAAATTTCCTGTAGATTTTCCAAGTCAGAAAATTTTGCTATGCCTCCAGTGAGATGGTCTGATCCTGGGTTGGAAGGCTCATCTGCCACCTCCACCAGAAATAATAGATGGGGAGGAGCACTATGTGGTGGAATGTATTCTAGACAGCTAATTCACCAGGGGCCACCTCCAGTTCCTCATGAAATGGGAAGGGTATGGGTATGAAAAATTCATGGGTTCCAGAGCAAGATGTTGCTGCCCCAGACAAAGTCCATGAGTTCTATTGGAGGCTCCCTGGCACCCCATACCATATTCATTCAACAGCCTTACAATTCCTCATCTCCTATGCTTCAAGGATGTAGCATGCTAGAGGGTGGGTGATTTCAGAGGACACCCCATTTTCTACCTCTGAAGTCCCAGAGTTGCAACTCTGAAGTTCTGCACTCCCACACCTCTGTAAGGGCAACCCTCAGACCTGTGGAGAATGTATCACACAGCTAGCAGAGGGGAAATCCAAGTGTTATAATCACTACTAAATACAATATAGAGAGAGTCTTACCTAGCAGAGGGGAAATCCAAAGAGAAAAGGCTAAGGATCCCCAACTACTAGCAGATGATTATATACTACATACTACTGCAGAGATGTCATGCACAGACCAACCTCTGTGGAGCTTTGCTCCATGGAGTAATGAGAGTCAGGCATGGGAAAGCAAAAGTGCAGATCCTTGACAGCAGTCAACAGTCCACTTTGAGGGTTAAAATAAGCACACAGAAGAGCAGATCTTAGACAGCAATCAACGGTCCACTTTAGGGCATTTCCAGAGGGAGGAGGATGGTGGGTCCCCACACATACTCCAAGGAGATATTGCAGACCATTGGTCTGAGGCCATGGAGTCATTGCAGATCATGGGTCTGGGACCATGAATCACCAAATGGGGTTCCCCTGACAACCTCTGGAGTTCTGGAGTTCCAAACTCCACTCTGCTTCTGCCTTCAGAATAGCTCCAGAAGTGAAACAATTTGCATACAATATCCAGGGTCAGGTAGGGATTGGTGGAGGATACGGTTAGCAAGTGTCAAGTGATGGCTCTGACCATAGTTAGGCATAGTATAATACAGGCTCACTGGCAGTGGGGAAACTTAGACTTTTCTCTTTGGCTTTCCCCTCTGCTAGGTGAGATCCCCTTTCACTGTACATTTCATGGATTTATGTATACTTTGTCTTTCCCCTCTGCCAGTCTGTGTGATTGTGTGATCTCAATAGCACTCAAGGGCTGCCCTTACAGTTCTGACTGTTCTGCTGCATGTTGGTGTAGGGGAAAGAACTGATACCAGAATGCCTCTTCAAACTCCTTCTGGTCCTTGAAGTGAACTTTGCCAGTCTTCAACATGTGTGTGAATGCCCATGTAGTGAGTGTCACGGCTCTTCCTGTCTTCATGAATGACAAGGTCCACAGGATTTGGGCCTGATCATCACAGAACTCACTCACACAAAGCCCCAGGTACAGGGTGCATGAATTGAAGAACATATGTGTGTTTGCTCAGTCACCATCCTAGTCAGAGGGCTTCACTGGCTTCACCAGACACATAGGAGCTGTGTGGGTCTCTCCTGTGGTTGCACTGGACAGCTCCACCATTGGACTCTCCATCATTGTTGTTAGGGAGGACAGCCTCCTCTTGAGATTCTGCTTTTCCTGCCTCTCTCTCACTAACTCTTGTTCTGTCACCCTCAGATGTACTGTAAACTCTTCAAGTGGTGGCAAGGACTTGGCTGGCAATGCAGGGGGTAGGGTAGGAGAAGGGGTTGTGACAATTGTTGCTTTTGAAGGTAATTGTGAGGGCAACCTAAGCAGATGCTCTACACTCAAGCAGCACACTGGCAAAGGGGGAATCTTAAGTCCTATACCAACTATATACAGTGCAAGGGGAATACCTGGTGAAAGGGGAATCTTAAGAGAAAACTCTGAGGATCCCTTCACCCACTAGCTAATGACTATATACTTAGGGCATTGTAACTCTGCACCTCTGAAGTCCAAATCCTATAAGAAATAGGGGTGCTGAAATAGGGACAGGGCCAAGGTATTCAGGAGATGCCAGGGAAGGTACCTGCAAAGCTCTGGGATGAGAAGCCAGTTGTCAAAGTTGTATTGGGTGGGATCCACTTTGACAAGGCTGCATATACTTCACATGCACTTTGCATGACTTTGGCATGGTGTGGGAATGTTTGCATCAAATGGGAACCCAAGGAACAGGCACTTTGCAGGGACTTTGTATGCAAAACAGAGGTTCCCCTCACAGCTGCTGTTAGACAAGCTGCCCCCAGCAACAGGGGATGATCCATGGCTCTGACCTTTGGTCAGGGCATTCCCAATTATATTGACAGCTTGCCCAAGCTGTACAATGGCATCACACTTATAATACACATGGCGCTTACCAACAACATGAGCAGGGACCCTGAAAAGTCCATGCTAGCAAAGGTGGGTGCAAAACTGGCCCACCCAGGCATATATGCAGGTGGATCAGACCTCAAAGAATTTGAGGTCTTCATAGCAGGCATCTTGAGATGGCTCAAGATGAACAGCCTGCTAGGCATGACCAGCACAGACATGCAGGTCAGCTACCTAGGCACACACCTTGAAGGTGAGGCTTAAGAATGGTTCTACAGGAATGTAGAACGATTTGACTGCCAGGTCCAAGGTTGGACCTTGGAAATGGTGATACAGGGCCTGCAAAAACAATTCCTGCACACCCTGACACACCATCACCACATGTCAAACAAGTTTGACACAGTGTCCCAAGGGACAAAGACTGTTCAAGAACTCCTGAACAATCTGATGAAGTACTTAGAATGGATGATACACCTGCCTGATGTATATATGTTCTGGAAATGATTCATTTCTGTGTTGCACAAAACACTGCACAACAAGGTGTTGAAAAAAGGCTACAATGCTGAGTTCAGCACTATCAAGCAACTGTCTGAGACTGCTTGAATGCTGGAGGAAACATCCTGCTATAATAATGGGATGCGACACATTGATGCAACAAACACATCAACAAGCACAGTGTGGTAGGTGACAACCAGGCCATGGTGCCAGGACAGCCAAGCAAAGGCTGCCCCTAACAAAAGCAGTGCACCACAACATGCCCTGCTGCTGCACACATACAACATGCCACGGCCTGAGAAACAGGTGGCACAGGTTAGTGGTAGCTTGTTTAAGCTGAGCTACCAACAAAAGCCTCCAGCACACCCTCCAGATAAGGGAAGCACAAGCCCAAGCCCAAGCAGTATGTGCTTTGAATGTGGCCAGCCTGGCCACATTCATGCCAACTGCCCCCATCTTAGCAATACAGTAAGAATGGTGGCCATCAGAACAGAAGATGCTGTGGATCCAGAATGGGATCCACAGGATGTGGAGAGTTCACCTCCTGAGAAAGAGGGGGAGGGTGAGTATCAGGAGGCAGAGCCTCCTAACAAGCCGCTGGGTGATTGAGACCCAGAGACATCCCAATATCAATGGGATGACAATGATGAGGAGGCAGACAATCACACTGTCACCTACCAGTCCAGCACAATAGGGATCATGCCAAACAATAATGAAGCTGATACAACCAGGGTAATGGCTGTGCAAATGAAGGAAATGGCTTCAGACAAAGCCACTGAACCTATGTATCACCATAGGAGCAAGCACAGATTGTGACCAGAATGGCTGTGATCAGAGAACCATACCCTCTTGGGGTCCTGGGAAATCAATGGTGTAAAAGCCCTCTGTTTATTAGACAGCAGGAATGAAGGGGTACTAATTATCCCCCAAGTTCACATGGGCCACAGGCATGAAAACATTTGCCCTGGCTCAGCCAATTGCATTGCAATTGGCCTGTCTCGGTGGTCAATCTATGATCAACTATGGAACACACATGACCATTAAATTGGTCAGCGTGAAGTTGAAGAATATTTTGACATTGCAAACGTTGAGTATTACTGCATGATACTTGGCACACCCTTCCTGAGGGGTGTGGCCCCAGACTTTGAAAGTCCAGGATCTCTCAGGGTGGGTGATGATATCATGCCCACCAGGAGGGTGTCCTTTGACATGTTGCTGAAGAATGAGCCTATTGCTTGATTGAGCAGTGCACCAAAGGGCAGACCTGAAGCCAGGCAGGTGGACTCATACAGGGCCTGCCCAACGACTCTCCCTGCATATGCAGAGAGAGGTGTCCTCATTATAAAATGAGGATGCAAGGATGGAATAGCATTCAAGCCCTGCCCAGTGTGGACTATGAGGGACACCTGGAGTGTCTAAGGCTTGCCAAAGCCCATGATGTTGTCTGTTAGGACAATGTGATCCCCCAGCTCCATAAGAGCTGGGATGAGAAAATCACTGACCTAGTCAGTGGTATTCCACTAGAACTCCTGCCTATGTGAGAGGTAAATCACAAGATCAACTTAGTTGATCCTGGTAAGCAGATATGCTACAGGCTACTAAAATGTCCAGAACATTTCTGTGAAGAACTCTTGGTGAAAATTGAGAGGTATATCACTGCAAAGTGGTGGGTTCCTGAAGTAGCACACCAAGCAGTGCCCATGCTATGCATGTCTAAGAAAAGTGGCAAGCTAAGAACAGTATTTGACCTGCATGAGCAGAACGAAAATGCAGTCAAATATGTGACCCCATTCCCAGACCAAGATATCATTTGCAATGATATGGCCCACACACCATATTGATCTAAGCTCAATATGTCCGAAGTGTATGAACAAATACACATCACCCCTGAGCATGTGCAGAGAACTGCATTTGCAACCATACTTGGCACCTTCAGGAGCCAAGTAATGCAGATGGGCAATTGTAATGCACCCTCTACATTCCAACACTTGATGACAGCTGTTTTCCACAACTGTATCAGCAGATTAATCCATGTATATATGGATGACATCTTTATTTACTCACATTCTATTGAAGAACACAAAAAGCACCTCAAAATTGTCTTTCAGTGACTTCAAGACCACCATCTCTTCCTCAGTAAGAGTAAAGTAGACCTTTATGCTAAAAGGCTGGAGTGCCTTGGCCACATAATAGATAGCCACGGAATACATGTGGATGCAGACAAGATGCAGCACATCTGCAAGTGGAGGTGGCCTAGGACATTTAGTGATGTCCAGCACTTCCTAGGACTGGTACAATATCAAGTATATTACAGTATATGCCAGATATTACAGGCTACACAACCCTGCTATCTGGTTGCGTGAGAAACAACCATTCCTTTGAGTGGAGACCATTATTGGACAAGTGCTTTGAAAGCATCAAAGTACTGGTGTGTAAGGCTCCAATATTGAAGCCCATTGATGCAAGTAACCCTGAAATGATATGGGTTATTATGGACAGCTCCAGAGCAGGGATTGGAGCTGTATATAGACAATGCCCCAGTTGGAAGACATGTCATCCAGCTGGGTTCCTATCCAATAAGTTCAGTAATGCACAACAGCATTACAGAACACATGAAACAATTGCCATGCTCAAAGCCTTCATGAAGTGTGAGGACAAACTGTTAGGGTGCAAATTCACCCTAATAATGGACCACAAGGGTCTTGAATACTTTGAGACCCAAAAGCCTGTTGAACGGACAGGTCCAATGTTAGGAATTCCTCTCACAATTCAACTTTAACATCATGCATGTTGATGGCATTGAGAACAAAGTAGTGGGCTGCCTTTCCCACTACTATGAGAATGACATAGGTGATAACAATCACCCCAAACATATCTATGTGAACACAGATATGAGGCTAGACCCAGATGGCAAATTATTGCTGACTGACTGCTACACTGAGATATGTGCAGTGGCTGCAAGATGGTCAACATGTCTCACAGACAAACAGGAGACTCAGAATATTGAGTCTGATGTCATGAATGACAGCACCTGGCTGATGCTGCCAATGAATGATACATCATCAATTGAGGATGAAACTGCCATTATGTCTAGCAATGATGGTGCATCCCTCAGAGCCCATGTGGAAAAAGCCATGGACTTGAAAAGTGTCCTGAAAAACACATATCACAAAGACATGGTGTGTGCAAATTATCACACATCCCGATGCCCACCTAAGTTTGGCATCTGGGATTGGCTGATTTGGACCAAAAATCAGCTCAACAGAGATGTGATATGTGTCCCTAGGGATGCATTTCAGAGGGGGAGGAGGCTGATAAAAATAATCATTGATCATGCACATTAAATCATTGGTCACTACAGCCAATGGAAAACATCAAACTATGTCTGGCATTCATACTGGTGACCAAACATGGCCACTGACATAGAAGCCTTCTGCACATCATGCAGGAGGTGTCAGACAAACAAATCCAATACTCTGAAGCCACAAGGGCTTCTGCACAGCCTGCCAATCCCAGACAGGCTGTGGCAATCCATAGGAATGGATTTCATGGGTCCTCTTCCCCAGTCCCATGACAATGATTACCTTCTAGTAATCATTGACTGGCTGATGTCACAAGTGCATCTTGTGCCCACCACAACATGAGTCACTGCATGAGAAGTGGCCTGGCTATTTCTTAAAGAAGTAGTGAGACTCCATGGAGTCCCAGAGTTCATAGTGTCAGATAATGATACTAAGTTCACATCCACCTTCTGGCGTGAACTGCATTGGCTCATGGGGACCAAGCTCCTCATGTCTAGCATTCCATCCTCAAATGGATGGAGCAACAGAGCAGGCAAACCACTCTATTGGCTGGATCCTCAGAATGGTCATCCAGGATGACCAAAAGGATCACAATGTAGGAGACTGCATATACATATTGACACAAAACCTGACCCTTCCAAAAGGCAGGGCCAGAAAGCTGGTACCCAAATACATTGGGCCCTACAAGGTTGTAGAGGCCCATAACATGGCCTCTATATAACCCTAGAGCTCCCACCCAAGCTCTTGGCCAGGCAAATCAACCCAACATTTCACACAGGGTTGATACACAGGTTTGTTGCAAACAACAACAACCTATTTCCCTAGAGGGAAGCCAAATCATTCTATGATTTTGGCCAAGGTGATGAGCATGAGTGGCTTGTTGATGAAATATTATCCCACCAGTGGTTAAGCTCCAAGGAGCTTGAACTTCAAGTGAGATGGACGCTTGGAGTGTGGAACGCAAAGCTCTAGACACATACCTAGAGCTTTTCAGCATGACAAAGCCATGTGACCTGCCCCAGAGAAAATAGGTGACATCAGTCACATGAATACCATATGATCCATTGGAACTGAATCATGTGGGAGCATAAAACTTCCTCAGTGTGATCTGAAAAAGGCTAAGTCTTCTTAGAAGCAGCCACCACCCCCATGCTCATCTTCTTGAAGATGAGTGACCCCCAGAACATCCATATGGATGTTGTGCCCATGCAGCCATTGATATCAGCAGCAGTATCAATTGATGCTGCTGATTTAATCTCTGCCCACCAAGACATAGGATGGCAGGTTAGTGGGTGGCAAGGTGGCACAGCTGTCTACCACCCCAAAGGGTGTACCCCATGCAACAGGTACTGTACATCACTCATCTGCTTGAGGCCATGTGCCTCAACCAGATTAACATACTACATTCTCAGGTTGAGAATGCAATCAACAAGGTGTGGCTGCCACTATTCCATGACATCCAAAGTGACACAGAAGACTGCATACATGACACATCGAAAGTCAGAGGTTGTTACAGATGTGTTGACTGTAAGGCAGAGAGGGGTGGAAGGCGGGTGGGAAGGGACTTCGGCTTCAGCTTATGTGCTGTGCCTCTCAACAGTTGCTGGTGCCAAGATTTTGGACCAGGAGATAAATCTGAAAATGCAGTTCTGCGGTACATGTGGAAGGGTGGAAGTGCGGAAGTGAGAGCAGGCATGTACTAAGAACACTACAGACACGGTTAACATGAAATGTAGTTGATATTCAAACTAAGGTTACTAGCACGAATACAGGGGCTATTATACGAGGGGGTACATGTAAGGAAGTAATAGTAACAAGCTCTGAGTCGGAGCGGACAAGGTGTTTGGTATGGAACCAAGAGCGGGGTCAGGGATCATAGGGCAGGGGGGGGGAACGTAGCTTGGCAACTGAGACAGGTAACCATCATCCGTTGGTAAGGGGACCTGGGCGTTCCACGAGGAACAAGGTACTCTTGCTGACAGAGGGACCGGGAGGATCGGAGGGATGAGTAATGGTAGGGGGTAATGGAAATGATAGAGCAGAATGTGGAACGGGAGAGTGGAATGCATGGATGTAACAGAGGTCAACAAGTTGAAGGATGCTCTTGTTAAGTGCATGTAAACCATAAGATAGAAGATGGAAGGCAGATCAGAAGGGACTTTGGCTTTAGCACATATGCTGCACCTCTTGAACAATCACAGGGTCCCAAGACTTTGGAATGGAATGACAAGGTAAATGTAGCACAGTTCTGTGGTATGCGTGGAAGTAGTGATGGTAGTGTACTAAGAACACAATAGACAAGGTTAACATGAAATGTAGTCAATATTCAAACTAAGGCAACTAGTATGAATACAGGGCTTATATACTAGAGGGTACATGTAAGTAGGTAGGAGTAATAAGTTCTGAGTCAGAGTGGAAGAGGTATACAATGCAGATCATGAGTGGAGTCAGGGATCACAGCACAGGGAGAGGACATAAGCATGATATCTAAAAAAGGTACCCATCATCCATCGGTATGGGGACACACACATTCCACTAGGAACAAGGTATCTTTGGTGACAGAGGGGCCGTGGGGATCAAAAAGCTGAGTAAAGGTGGGGTAGCAACAGAAGTGATAGTGTGGAAGCAGAAATGGAAGTATGGAATGCACAGATGTAACAGCTCTTCACAAAATAAAGAACTCCTGAAAGGAGACCCAGTTGGTGCTTGACCAGGAGCATGACAAAGTCTCCTGCCTTGAGCATGAGCTCCAGGATTTGCAGCCCTACTCAGCAATTATGCTGAGAATCAATCCCTTGCCACCACTGATCAAGGCAGTAGGAAAGATTACACCACTATGCAAGAAAGTAGTGGAGAAATCCCCGCTCCCACCTCAGCCAGAGGTGGGACCATCATCTCAGCCTTCCAGACTGGCAGACCAAATAGCACTATCAGCACAAATACCATTCTCATTCTCTGAGATATTCAGGCCCGATGGTTGGCCAATGGATAGTGATGAGGAGCTCACAACAGCCCCTTGTCCTACCACCTCGAAGAGATGGTGGAAAAAAGGATATGGACCCCCAGAACAGATATGGGGGCTATGCAGGGTCTTGGATGACCTCAATGCAGAGTACCTGGTATGATTGTCAGGTAACTCACTTGACAACCCTGCCCTCACTTTAGAGAGAGGGGAAGCCATCAAGGCCTACGAGGCCAGGATGGCAGCTATTGTGAGCAGGCCTGCTGAGCCTGGGCCTAGCATTCACTACCCCTCCTGGCAGGACATTTAATCCCAACAGGCCTTCCTGGCATAGGATGCCCTATGCTGCATGGGGAACCCCCAATAGCCACCACAGGCTGCCTTCCACAGCCCCTGGGTTGTTCCACCCTGAGACAGGTGGAATGGTACAATGTGTGCTCCACCTTGGAGCCCACTTTTGTTGAGATGGTCACTCACACCCATCAAACTCCTGGCTCATCACAAACACAGGAGCAGCACATGGTCC
>QFFB01000245.1:0-35124 GCA_003316465.1 Ramaria cf. rubripermanens
CTGAGTCGACTGGCTGGGCTGAACTGAGATGATGGAATAAGCTGAGATGAAATAGACGCGTGTGAAGCTTGGAGTTTTTAAAGGCTCCTCGGAGTTTGAAGCTTTTAGATGTGTTTCGTTTGATTTTCCTTCAGCGGTTACATCTGGTCTACAAGCGCACTTTCTGAGTCACCATCTGCTGACGCAACTGAGTTTGCCGAGCCTTTCCCCGCAGTCCCTAAGGCTGTACTCAACAACTTAGAAGCCCGGAACACAATAGTGGCAAATCCTCACTTATTTCAGATTGTCACACCCATTAACACCGATCGTTTTGAAGCACTCTTGACCTCACATCCGAACTGCCCTCTCATATCTTCCATCTGCCGCAGCCTGTGTGAAGGTGTTTGGCCATTCGCCAACCCAGATGAAAGTGCCCCATCCACATTCAACTATTCTTCACGTCATTTGACCGATGATGGTCTGTCTTTCATTAGGTCGCAGCGCGACAAGGAGATCAGGGCCAAGCGGTACTCACCTGCTTTTGGTCCTGACTTGCTCCCCGGCATGTACAGCACCCCCATTGGGGTAGTGCCCAAACCACATTCAACCAAATTCCAGCTCATCAACGACCTCAGTGCCAGTCCACACTCACCAAACTCATGGATAGCAAAGTCCAACTCCTCTATCTGCCTCGATAATCTCTAAGATTTTGGTGTCATTTTGAGGAATGTACATTGGACTTTCAAGCGCCTGCCTGCTTAGCCTTTCAAGAGTGATGTTTAAGGGGCTTACTGCCATTGGCCAGTTCACCCTTTTTGACAAATCAAGCAAATAGTCACAATTGACAGGGAACGGCATGTAGACAGATGCATGCAATTTGGCACATGCAGCGCCGCTCAGATCTGGTGTACCTTCATGGGACTCGTCATGTGGATCACCATTCATGTAAAGAAGATTCACGATCCGCTCCATTACATGGACAATGCTTGGTCATACAACATGGACCCAATGCTACACTTGTACAAACCCTACAATGTGTTCTTCCCCCTCAAGCAAGTCTGGATGTTGCAGCTATGGGACGAAATCTCACTCCCACATAGCAAGTCTAAACAAGTCTATGGAACCACACTACGCATCATTGGTTTCAATGTCAACCCTACAGCCATGACTATCACGTTACCTGACGAGAATAGACTTGAATTAGTACAAGCAATACGTCACTTCATTGACACATCCATCTCACGCCGACACCCCTTAGTCGAGTGGCAGTGCTTATTAGGTTGGATGAACTGGGCACTCAACACATTCCTGCTTCTTTGGCCCACCTTGCAGTCATCCCATAACAAAATCTCTGGCTAAACGATCACCAGAGCATCAATCTATCTTAACAAAGCGGTCATATCGGACCTCACTTGGTTTGCTGACACCATCGAAGTCACTACTGGCATCTGCCTTCTCAACTCAATCGTATGGGATGCTGCAGACGCTAACCTAGTTGTATATTGTGATGCTTCAATGAGTGCACTCGGTTTCTACATCCCTCAAATGCACCTGGGCTTCATGTCCCCGGTACCTGTTGAAGACCGGCCATGCCACATTTTCTTCTATGAAGCCCTCTGCGTAGTCTCTGCCTTAGCCTTTGCCGCACAGCTCAAAAGGCCACCCTCCCGGCTTCTCATCTACGCTGATTCCCTCAACACAGTCAAGATGTTCCACTCTTTAAAGGCACATGAAGCATACAATCACTTACTCCTCTTTGCAATCCGGCTATTATTACCACAAACTACAGCTCTCCGTGTTTTTCACATTCCAGGCACCGACAACGTCGTTGCCGACACTCTCTCCCATAGCCTTCCACACGTCGCATCCCAACTCCACCCCAACTTGCGCATCAAGTCCTTCAAACCCCCTCCAGAAGCATTGGGGGCAGACCAATGATCCCTACTCCTGTCACGCGGGACAGACAACCACACCGCAAAGCCTGGTCCTGCGAACAACTCAATTGAAAGCGAGCCATTGCTCTCGGGCATGCGATTGAGTCTTCTACTCTTCTCACGTACAATTCCCACCTACAATCCTACCTTAATTTTTGCAAAATACACAATTTCAACATCAATCCAACCCCCGACACTCTTAGCTTCTATGTCATCTACATGGCTCACCACATCAAACCTACCTCCGTCACCACCTATTTATCAGGCATCTGTAGCACGCTCCAACCCCACTTCCCCCACATTCACACTTCCCACTCCTCACCCATAGTCATACGTTCCCTAGCCGGCATGAAGAAACTACAAGGGTCTCCAGCAACAAAGAGGAAACGCCCCTTATCCACCGACGACCTCACCACACTACTTGCCGCATTCAAACCCCCAGACTATGACAATGTCTTATTCTGCACGATGCTCCTTACCGGCTTCTCAGCCTTGCTGCGTCTCAGCAAAATAACTTGTCCCAACAACCCCTGGAAACAATCGTCGAAGAAATTTCCACTACGCCATACCATGTCCATACAATCACACCAATTCTCGTTCCATTTACCATTCCACAAAGCCGATAGGTTCTACCAGGGTAGCACCATTGTTATCCTTGAGAAACGACTGTCGGCATATGATCCACTCACCCACATGCACGCATACCTTGAGCAGAGAGACACTCTCTTCCCTTACCATCCCAAACTGTGGCTCACCTCCTCCGGCACCGTACCGACATATTCATGGTTCGTATCACGGCTACAGGCAACGCTGGGTGCCAGCGTAGGTGGCCATTCCTTGCGTTTGGGTGGAGCCACTGCCCTTGCCCTCGCAGGAGTGCCAGACAACGTAATCCAAGCCATGGGGCGCTGGGCTTCTGACTCATTCAAAATTTACATACGCAAACACCCTGTCATACTTCATGCCCTCATTCATGGACAAACCATCACCGACGCACCGAATTGACGAGTCACCGAATCACACCATCTTTCGATCACCTACTTATCTCCTTACGCCCTCCTCAATTCCTTATTCTCGCGCGGCTGCCCCGCTAGGCGCCGGTCTGGACACTAATCCACATCGACGCTCTTTGTTAAAGAGTCGCCCCCCCTAGGCCCGTAGCTAACTCGCAGCAATTCGAATTAGAACATATACACTCTACTAGATGCAAATGAACATGTTTGGGTCAGAGATTTGTAATGCCGACAGGGCCGAGCCATGCTCTCGGGCCTGGAAAGTGCCCCCGGTTAATCGGAGCGAGATCCGCCAATCTAACAACGTAGTCTTAGCACACCGTAAACAGGCTGGCTACGAGTCGGCCGCAGTACGTTGATACGTCCAATATTATACTTGCCACAAGACTTGTATATTACTTCGCTAACTTGACGATCCATACTTTCCTATTCATTGCCTTCGACGCGAACTAATACGTGAGGCTATCCAAAGTATACACCCAGAAACGTCTTTGCTACATTAAAGCCGAGCAGCGAGACAATGTAGGAGCAGAAAATGGGAAGGAGAGGAAAGAGTAATAGCTCGGTGCGAATAAGGAAAGGGAGGCTGGACATGCCTAGGTATGTCCCGTATACATACTGCCCCGATCTGTAGAAAACATATCAATTAAACCTCTCAAATAGTTCGCCTATAATGCACTTACGCAACAAGGTACAACGTGTTTCCTACCCAGAGACATACCCAATTGTCTCTCGTGATTATTGAGACTAGGAGGAGCTGGGCTATGCCTAGCGCCAGAAAACAAGGGAAAAAGGCATTGATCGCCACGTCGAATGCATAGGCCCACTCTACACGTGTGCTGTCTGCCGTAGCATGGGACGGAGGTGCGAGAAGGATGAAGTTTGAGAAAAAGTATAGAACAGTTGCGGTAATGAAACTTGTGAGGAGAAAATCTCGGAATATCATGAGCAGCGCGAGACGTATGGTTGAAAAGGGAGACAGAGAATAGACTAAGGACCATAGGGGGGCAATGACTATTTGTTTCTCAAAGTGAGAAAACTGGATCAACCATTGGACAGGATTAAAACATACGCATAATAGAGGCAGAGATGAGGACAAGGATGGCTGGATCATCCCGTGCCCATGTGTTTTTGGTCTCTATTCATAACGATCAGCGCTGTGCCTTTCCCTGGACACGACTATTACCGACGTTTGTGAAAGTAAACATTCTTATACCTGTTACACGATGAGATCATTGCTAGTAAGCCAAAGAGCGATGGCAGCGTACACTCTTCGTGGAGCAATGCACAGATACGTCAGCTGCCACGCTGCCATCTCGAAGTCCTGCAAACACAACTTGAATCATAGCACAAGGTTATCTTTAGAAATGCGTACCATCTGATGGAACTTGTGTAACCGTCTGAATATGGCTGGAATCCTGTTGGCGTTAGATGCGTATTCGGTAGACGGGTGGTTGAAGTGGAAGTTCTGTCCATTTGGCGTTGTGGGGGCGGAGATCGGGAGGATGCCGCTTGAAGCCATCGAGGCATAGGCATGTAGTCTGGGGCGTCGAAAGAGAGGAGCTCGGCGAGAAGACAGCGTGGACGTCAGTTAATAGTTATGGTTATGTAAACGCGCATAGATGTCGGGCGGGGCTCTAAATTTAGTGCTTTCAAAAACCTATGTTAGTACTTGAGTTCGACCATGTCTAACCGAGGTGTTCCCATGTCTCATAGAAGTCAAAGTGACCCCATACAACGAGAACTGGATACTGTTCTCTGGATACAGTTCATTTACACCTTCTGGGGCCAGTAGTGGATTCGATCAGGTTCGGCATTGCTTCGTATACCTCCTGAGAAAATTTGAGGGAGTTAGCCGATACAGATCATTAGCAGCCAGGTCAAGGAAAGGCGACTCACCTCCCAATACAATCCCTCCAGTTTCAATCTGGACGAATATTGACAACACTTTCCTATGACGGTTGTCCGCCTAGGATGCAACGTTCCACAGGTTACTACCTCTTGGCACACGTTCTCGCAAACTCTTCCTGACGATTGCCTATCCGCCTCCATCATGATGGACGTCAAGTATATGGACAAGGTGATCAGGGATCAGAGTATAATACAGTCGCTTCTCCGCGTCGCGTCATGCACGTCAGGAACGATGATGCAACGGTCTGGGCGTATGTCAAGCATTTCACCAGTCGATGCGAAAGTGGTTACATGCCCTAAGGACGATCACATTTGGTACGTCTTGAAATGTGGAATGAAGACTCGAAAATATTCTTGTGTTCGCATCGAAGGTCACGTTGACGTAACTACCAATGAAAAAAAAAATCCTACTAGTGCGAGCTAATGACTTCATTATAGAACCTGAGCTTTTTATCAACGTCCAGCCCAGGGCGGTCACGATAGCAGCAAATTTCCCCCGCCCTGTCTCCATATCCAGCTAATACCACGGCAGCGATAAGTAAATGTTTCGCAATCTCCGGAGCCCCGTGACAGTACACCGGGCTCGCGACCTCGTTCTCGATTATGAGAGCCTGCCTTGCACAGCCCTTGCAGGCGTCCCACTGACCCAGGACGCCTGGTCTTCGTTTATTTTTGAAAAATTCACTTGCATCATTCCCCTCGTTCTCCGGCCATACCCTGATATTCTCCCTTCTTCTGGCGCCACCAACTGTATTCAATTACGGAAACATGCTGATCGATATGTGTAGCGAATCCCCATTGTGATTTTAGCTTCTCCATCCAAGCCCTATGAGGCATTCCACTATTCAATCTTTCGCCATCGCAGTGTCCTCGCTTGGTTCACTCTTTTATGCAGATCGCGCCGCGTTTACAGCTACTTCTCGCCGGCTTTCATGCATCATCACAGAGGGCCTCCTCAGTGAAATATTTTATACCTATCTAGTCTTCGAAGGCCGTGGGGCCCTGCGTTAGTCTTTCTAAGTTAGTCCCATGACAGCTCTCCCACTCAGAAAACCGCCCGGCCGATTCTAATTTTTTCGACGTTGTACCCTTACGCACTGCCCCATTCTCAAATCAACTGGGAATGTCCGCCCTGAGCTAGGATGAGATCGGTCTAGTCGATCCGCTCAACATGTTACCGTGGATCTACGAGGTCTGCGACGATCCTAGCCTGGATTCAGTCTTGAAGGTGCACGCTGTCATTCAACAGTGACTATATGGCTTATCATTGTATTGAATAGCTCGACGTTCCGACTGATTTACTGTCTACCTTGCCTTCCCCATGTTATAACTCCATCAAACACACGACTTTATTCTTATCAGTAGACCCCCTATACATATGAAATAAATTCTCGGCCAAAGTGCAGCTTCATCCTGCGATCCAGGATGCCATAGCTCACGAGTTTCAAAGTTCTCTCATCTGAAAAAGTGAGCTTCCAATCCGGGATTCAGTACTATGCCATAGCTTTCCTAACATCGCCTGTAAGAACATGCATATGAGATTTGTCCACGTCGCCCCACCCTAAAATCAAAGAGGATATGATAGGAGAGGGCTCTAGTCGAGGGTCACCCAACGCATCCGATTAGTTTAAACATACCCCGCATACGAGTACCGCCCTTGAATATTTCCGAGCAGATGCTCCGCGCACGAAGAACAATTTCCCCACTTCCCTCATTGTCTCCTGGTCAATACGACTTCTTTCAGTCTCGCGTCCACGTCCTATCCCGAGTACTTGCCCTTTCCATCCAAAGGCATTTCAAAGAGCTCGCTCCACTCATGCATGGAATGTGCAGCAAAGAATGCGGCGAACCCTCTCAAGGCCCATGCATCAAGATCAGGCGCGCTTTCCCGTTCATGAGCTGCTGATTCCACACATCGTAGACAATTTCCCCGGTGTCAACAATATGCCCCCGAGCTCAGCGTTCTGGTACTGACACAGGCTATTATCTGGTTCTTGCGTCGTGCCATTGTTGCTATTGCAATTATCATAGTAACATATGCTATCTTTGAATGTTGACACTTCCCTGCTCACCTGATTACTCACATTGAAACTACCTGTTGAGATAAAAAATGCCTCTGTCCTACGCACTATATCCCATTGTACCGCCTACGCTGGGACATGTTTCGGCCGTTACGTCCCACATCTCGCCCATTGGGGTAACGCAGGGAGGGGGAGACTGGGAGCCGATGAGGAGGGAGCCGCCAAGCATGGGTAGGACTGCCATACTAGTAACTGGAATTGGACAGGCAGCACTTGAGGGCGAAGTAGCTAGGGGTGGGTTATAGGGGAGAGAATGAGAAAGGGGTCGCGGGAGCTTCTGAGCTACAGGGTCATGATTAGAAAAGTAACTTCATGCCTGAGACTCATGCGAAACATGTTACTATGGTGTTGGCCCCGTACACTGCACAACCGTTTTCCTATATTTCCATCTCAGCTACTAACTTATGTACCACCACGCTTGAGAGCACTTGACTTAGGGCAGACATTGCATTTGCGTCCACCCTCGCCTCACCTACGCATATGAATAAACGCAACCCAATGTTTGAATGAGACCCCCTCGCAATGCAACTTGGAGACAGCGACATGATGGAGGGCTTAATTAAGCAGCCTCTGTGGTATCGGATCGAAACGTGTCTGCCGTGGCAGATTGATTCTCTCTAAAGAAGTACTCATAGAACGCACCTGCAAGCTTTGGACCATCCTCATCGGAAATGGACCTGGAAACCATTAGACATTGCATCTGGAGTTAACCGAGTCCACTCACCATATAGTCGCAACGACTCCTCGAAAACCGGCAAACAACAGTGTCAACTCAAGATGAGTTGTCATCGGGAAGAGTCTTATCACCCATGGCAGTCTGGCATGCACCAAGGGGAAAGCAAGTCTTGCATTAGGTGTGGGTTGCTGCAAAGTGGGCGATGGATATGGTGGGAAGGTGCGAAACGACCTCCTCCACGTTTGCGGACTTCAGCCTGATCGGATCCTTCACTGACACATGCCTTTCGATCTTTGCAGCTCATGAACGGTATACAGAAGCCAGCTTTGGCCGGCTGTGTTAGGTTCAATGACTACCAACATCTTGAAGAGGTTGGAATCGGGTATGTCGCGCAGAAGCGCGTTGATGGTCGGCGTGTACCAGGAAACCATGTAGTCAGAAACACACTCCAGCTCCCTAGCGTGGTACATTCTCGCTGCAGACAAGACTCTGAACATTGCTGCAGACTCAGGAGCCATTCAATGCAGCCAGCGTCCCAATACTCGGGCGATGTGATCGCTTGTAACACCTAGAGGGTTCACAGGCTGCTGTTATTGATTGGAAGGAAGGTAAAACGCCCTGTGGGGCACCATCATAAGCTGTCTGGTACACCAGATTTCTGCAAACAAGAGTGAGCTCGAAGATAGGGAACCATCGCTGAGATGACAGCGACCAACTCACTTCCAAAACCAGTCATTGAAAACAGGTGTGAGCACTGACTGACTCTCATAGCATAGCCAGAACGTATCGTCAGAGTGCCTATAGGTGAAACTCATGTCATTTCTCGACTCTGCCAAGTCCCCCTCACCAACTGCAGGGTGTCAGAAACGAGCGGCATCGGTCGAAGAAGCCCTTATATGTGGGTGCGAATAGACTCAGAACGTGCAGGATCTCGACTGCCGAGTAGTAGCCCTTGGAACTTCCACGAGGCCTTAAACATTGGTCTCAGTTAACACCAGTGGGACATGATGGGGAAAGGTCACTGTCAGTGCTTATCAATGCGGCACAGCCAGTGCTGCTTGCATTGAGGATGATCACTGGTGCTTCAGCTGCAGCAGCCAGCAGTTTGGAAAGTCGCTGTGGGGACAAGAAGTCGTCATATGAGTCCAACTAACGCACTTCTTCCAAAGTTGCGAGCCGCTCGTCATTGGGACGACGTGAGCGAGCTGCATCATGCTCCATTGACATCACTGTCTTTGGAATATCAGACATGTCCCGGGACACATCCCAAAGTGCCCGCTCAAGCGCGAGGGATATGCTTCTTGTTTTCCTCAAGCTCTGGTGCCACTTCACGGAGGTTAGTCATCGGGCCAAAACACTGCACGGCCTCCTTCAAGTATTCGACTGCGCTCTCGAACTGACCCAATCCAATTGCACAAGCTGCATGCTCACAAGCCAAACCCCACTAGATGTCAAGGCTTGTTGGCGTGAAGAAAAATCCGAGCCAAGCATGGCCAGACGGGGCAGAAGGTGGATCACAGCCTGATATGGGTCCAAAGCCGATTTATGCCTGGAATCTGCATGCCTTGCCCATATTGTGGCACCACGGAAGCGTTCGGATCCGGGGGGAGTCTCACATACTATTGCTTTCCGAAAAGTATCCATGGGACTCTGGAGATCTCCTGAATCATTGGTATTGGAGTGTGCTATGTCATAATGCGATCCCGGGGTTGGTCGAATAAAAGCACATTGAGGTTGGTCAGCGACAAGTAAACCTAGTGGTTCTTTGAAGGATGAAATTGCTTCTGCCAAGTTTTCGTGTTGCCCGAGATGCTCACATCGTGGAAGGACGCACGGATGGTCCCGGTGCCCCAACTTGGACGGACATCGGCACCGTAACTCGCTATGGGTGGACGGTAGGTACGCACCTGGTGACGGAGCAGGTCGAAAGCCACCATTACTAGGCTGAGACAGTGAAGAAGTATAGTGCAGGTGCACCATAATATGGCATTGGCCGCAGACGGTTCATGTATTTACAGCGGGCAGAAAACTGTAACTTAGCGCCTGACCGCGTTCTTTCTACAATGCGACCCAACAACATTGATAACTGGTGCTCTGTTCTCCAGTCCCTGACAACCGTGTTTCGCCATGCAGCCGATATCCACAGGCGACAAACCGCAGTTTGCCTTTTAAGTAAACAAAGACGGATAGGTTATGAGGGTAGGTCCGTTGTCGATACTCAAAACAGGAATACGGACATATCGGTCAGCCTACAGCATACGTCTAGCAGCTCACCGTCGCCTCGACCTGTCCAGCAGACCCAGGGGATGACTTCAAATTACTCTGTGGTGCCGAGTCACAAGGATGATATACAATTCGAACCAGTATTACGAGCGTCCAAAATTCCATCTTCGCGTCTTGGACGTCTGTTTCATTATGGGGGTGAGTATGGTCCACTGACATTCAACCCATCCCCTCAATGCAAAGCTTTAGGTCTCGCCGTGTCCCTAGGTTATGGTGTTACCTCTGAAGCATTCCGGCGGTCGTCTCAGACTGACCATAGTCAGGCGCAAACGGCTTCCCTCCTCATGACAGAAGCTAATTTGAACCGTCTTGTATCAAAACTGTCACAAATGCGCGGAGCGGCTCTGAAAATTGGTCAATTTATGAGTATCCAAGGTATGATAAGTTCTACGACTAGTTTTGTTTGGACAATGAAAGATTCTTTCAGACACACATGTTTTACCGGAGGAGATGGAGCGGGTTTTTCGTAGGGTACAAGACGCTGCGCATTACATGCCGGACTGGCAGATGGAGGTACCGTTGTTCATATCCTTGGTGGATATAGTTTTAAGTCATTTTCTATCATAAGAATGTAATGACGTCCTCATTAGGATCGTCCTGGCGCTCACACTTCAGCTCCTTTACTCGCATTCCATCCCACTCCGCATCTATTGGGCAAGTACACCTGGGAGTGCTCAAGGCATCTTCTTCGCCGACAGGACGGGAGGAGCAAGTCGCCGTTAAGATTCAATTTCCCGGTGTTGCACGATCTATCTCATCCGATCTTGGATATCTAAAACTCCTCCTCGGGGCATCACCTTTACTTCCCAGCGGACTTTTTCTGGATAATACGATTAAGGTTCGGCAAGATTTCGCGTCTAAATTCAAAGTGACTCACCTATGTTGTTCTTGTTTCAGGTATTTAAAGAGGAGCTTGCGGACGAGTGTGATTACACTCGAGAGGCAAAATACATGCGTAAGTATCACGACATGGATTCCACAAAATTGGACTCGCGATATAAAGTGCCGTGGGTGTGGGATGGCAGCACAGAGCAAGTTTTGGTGATGGAACGAATGAATGGCGTTAGTGCCGGTGGCAATGTTGTCAGCACGCTGTCCCAAGATGACCGAAACCAGGTATTTATGAGTCCAATTTTTTCCGTTCGTGTTTCTCAAGCCGTCATTGAGATCGCCTCGCGAATAATCGAGCTGTGCTTACGGGAACTATTCGAATTCCGAATGATGCAGACCGATCCCAATTGGTCAAACTTTTTATGGAATCCCCGTAGCCGTCAGGTTCGTTTTTTTCTTGGATGCGTTCATCCTCTCGTGAACTAGACTTCGCCTTCACTTTTTTAGATAGAACTCATCGACTTTGGGGCGACGCGCGAATACTCGAAGGAATTCATTGACAACTGGTTACAACTACTCACTGCCGCCATTGAAAAGAATAGGGACGCCTGTATCGAATGGAGTCGACGGCTGAAATATTTAGTTGGGGGTGAGAATGAGGTAAAATTATATGGCGTTCATCGCGGGAAGCATGGAACTTAACGAGACCACAGGTAATGATTAATGCACATGTAGCCTCTATGGAACTTCTCGGGACTCCATTCCGTGACTCAACGCCTCAACCATACTCATTTGCTAAAGGATCAGACTGGGTGCGGATCACAGAAGATATCCGCTCCCAAATTCCCATCATGCTGAATAATCGATTGACACCACCGCCCAGGGAAACTTATAGTCTCAATAGGTCGGTCCTTTTTGTTTCTATCCTCAAATCGTGTTAGTGCTTATCTGCTAACTGTAGAAAGTTAAGTGGTGCGTTCTTGTTAGCAGGAAGACTAGATGCGCAAGTGGACTGCAGAAATTTGTGGGAAAAGGTGATAGGACAAACATGATGCGCCAATATAGTTTCGTGATCGTACGGATCACAGAGTTGCAACGGTCGATTGGCTGATTTCAGGGCCTTGGAAACACATCCAATCTACCACACCAACTATAAACATAGCAACTACACACGAGGTCTAAACTACTCCAACTACCTCAGCATTGTAAACTGCACAACCCGATTTAACTGTCACACTGTACTGGCTGGCGATACTTGCCATATGCGTACCATGCAATCGTCTCCCGCGGTAGCGAGAATATTTTCCATACCTGACCTAAAACACCATGATATGGAGTTCACATCATTAACGCCGTGTGCTGAAGAAATGCGAGCAATGAGTCTATCTTCAACCACGTCCTTGTCGGTAGCCTAACAAGGATTCATCAGCGATAAATGTGGACACAACAGTCCACATACTGCGAGTTCCCAAACGTTAATTATCCCGTCGCCTCCAGCACTTGCAATCCATCCCAAGGATCCCTTGCTACTATGCCCTGGTCCCCATGTAACCGAGTAAACGGACCGCTCGTGTCCACTCAGCGTTTTAACACAATCCCACCTCTGGCCCCCTGCAGTCTCGTGTACACGAGCCCATATTCGAACGGTTAGATCATCACTGGAAGATGCAAGATAGTTCCCGCATGGGCTCCATGCCAGGCACCAAACAGTAGATCTATGACCTTTGAGGGTACTGGCTGGATACCAGTCGTCATCCGGATCATCCAGGTAAAGGTTTATGGTGTCATCGTAAGAAGCGGAGGCTAGCATCTACTCTGTGAGAGATATACATAAGTCAAACTCGAGGTAGACACCAAAGAGACAAACGCGACCTCCTCTCTGGGGTGCCAGGCTACATGCTTGATGTCCTGTGAGTGGTGCATCAAGACTCCTAAACACTCGAATTCCGCATCAGGTTGCACTGCGTGGACAGGTAAGCAGATGAGTGCAAGCTGTAGGCGTCTGGCATACCTTCCCATATCCACACAGTCTTGTCGCGGCTGCATGAAGCGAGTAGCGTTCCGGTACATGAATAGGCTACACTCTTGCACTCGGTCTCGTGCCCCTCCAGCGTACTCACGCATTCCCATTCGCCCTGTGCACTCTGTCCCTCGTCTTCATCGCCGTCTCTGGCTCGCTCCCATATCCCGATATTTGAGTCAAAAGACGCAGTGGCCAATGTCTCTCCAGACGGCGCCCATGCAACTGCACGGATCGTGCGTGAATGCTCGGTCAGGATAGTTGTTGCGAGGGAAAATTTGGGCGGAGAGGAAGATGTGTAGTGGTAGAGTTGGACGGTTTTGTCAGCGGAACACGACGCAAGGAGAGGTTTTGTAGGGTTCCAAGCAATGTTCCACACAACCTCATTATGTCCTATGAAGAATAAACAAGTTCCCTTATTAGAGGATGGTTATGCGACTCACCTACGAGCTCCGCTAAGGGCTCAATGGTGTATGAATGGGACATGGAATTTACGACACCGGCGGTCTTGACAGACCTGGTGATCACGTGACTAATTTCGAGTGTTGCTCCGCTGTCCTGTCGCTGCAGTTTATGGCCAAACCCAAGAAGCCTAGCCCGAAGGTGAAGCGTGAATGCACGTCAGTTCTGTCTAGTAGCTTATGGTTCCAAACAAGGAACTTTATTGGACTCGAAAGCATAAGGAGGAGGCAGAAAAGGCAGCACTCTTACCTCCTGGCCTAGTGAACCATGGAAAGTGAGTAGAAGTAAATGTATATCAACCACACCAAGCTGAAAAAACTAGTACCTGTTTTATGAATTCCGTTCTTCAGGGGCTCATCGCCACCGATCTACTAGAGGAGCTAGTTCTTTTCCGTCCAACGCAGCGTTTCTTCCAGGCCTCGGCTTCCCGTCGTAGCCCTCTTATTGTCAATGGTCGTGGTCCCGAAGGAGTGAAAAAGGACTGGGTCCGAGGAATGGCCATTGGTGACGTCTTCCTTGCAACCCTAGAACGGGCATGGCGGATGCGTGGGGCGAAAGATAGGTCGAGCATGAGTCCAAAGTGCGTACCGAAACAAAATTGGTTAATATCAACGTCCTGGCTAACATTCAATAGGGAGCTCCTTGCTCGCCTGGGACAAAAGTACGATCAGTATCTGGACGTGCGCATTCATGCGATCTGGTTGGTTATAACGTTTCTCATATCCTACGCAGTTCCGTCAACAAGATGCCCACGAATTCTTCTTACACCTGTTAGACGGTATGCGCATGGAGGAGTTTGACGTAAGTTGTCGAAGGGTTTAGTTCGTCAGCATATCTGAATATCTGAATGCTTTCTTGGTCGCTCACCTCTAGATCATCAAAAGCCGCCAGCCACGGCCTTTGCCTATGTCGTCCAAACGACATATCCCTGACGCTAGAATCGTAGGACGTGCTATACCGGACGCAATCCCAGAAGAGGATCGGCTAGTGTCATTCGTCGACTTGCTTTGGGGAGGAAAATTCACAAGCGTTTTGATATGTGAAACGTGTAAACACGTTCGTCTTGTATTTTACAAGCCTTTTACATTACTGTAAGTTGACATGCTGAAACCCAGGTGTCTCACACATACGAAGATTTTGATGATTTATCCCTATCTATTACCCATGATGAATCCAAGGAACGGAAGGTTGATCTAAAACTGTACCTGAAAGACGCGATCCTGACCATTACGAAAATAGCGCGACAGGCTTAGAGCTTTTGCTGCTAAATTCATGTCTCAGCCCAATCGTTCCCGCGGCCAAGGAGTGCCACGACCACAGTCCGCATCTCAGCCACCGTCACCTTCTCTCCCAACTACGTTTTTGGAACCCACGGAAGAGATTTCGGAGCCGCCTCGTCGCCGTAGCTTTGAAGCTAGCTCGCTTCGAGACCCATCGCCAGAACCTTCAGCAGAGCGACATAAGGTAGAGATTCTTGCTGGCTTCAGGAATAGCGATGATTTTTCGCGGGATCCAACTACGCAGCACTCTGGTCTCCTATTGCAGAAAGTCAATGATGCTGGATTGGGGAGATTGGGAAGAAGAATCAGTGTTGGTATGTCACTGGGCCCTAGGAAGGAAAAGAAACTAGGAAGAACAGATAAGGAGCAGAAGCTCTTGAGGACCGAGGCTACCAAATTGAATGGGAAGAATAGCGAACCTGATGAGGATGGAACATCCTTTTCACCGGCAAGCTCAAAACCTGCTTCCCGACAGCCCTCACCCGGACCTGCAAAGAAACCGAAGGCACTTACCACGCAGCCAAAGCCATCAGCGCATGACAAGCGGGAGGCTGCATACCTCCGCAGGCTGCTTGAAGATACCACACCGAGCTCGTCAAATCCACTTGCAATCTTGCGCATGACGCATTCAAACGGTTCCAGTTCTAGCTCCACCTGGTCTAAAAACATCAGCTCTACGCAGGGCGTAGAGGATTGTTTGAGAATGTTCACTGCTGTGGAAGCTTTGGATGGTGACAACATGTTCGGCTGTCGAAATGTACGTTCTTTGAGAAGTAATGGTACATCATTGACCAGCGCCTCCAGTGCTGGAAGATCGCAAATGGTCAAGCTCCAAGGATACCTTCTCAGTCTGAAGAAGACAGTGATGACTCATCACACACAGACGAAGACCACCAGCAAGAGTTGCGACCATCAGGATCAGCGCCCGTGGACCCTATGCCGTTCTTTTCGGTATCAAATCTGGCGCATGCCCCGAACGAAGACCACAGCACCTCAAGCGTATCGACATCCCTTATGTCGTCAACACTAGATCTTAGCGCTGGCCGGTCAGCGTCGACAGAGTCCACTTTTGCAGCATCTCTTTCTACAAGACCTCGCACGAGAAATATTATGGGCTTAGCTTTGCAAGAACAAGAGATATCTCCACACTCGACTACGGGTGAAACTATTTCACGTGATATTTTAATTCCTACCATCGCCACTATTTCCCCGCCGCCTGATGGCGACACGTCCGATTCGCTCCAGAGTAGGGTGCCATATGATACAGTCTCCAAATTATCAAGTGGAGCTTTGATCTCTTCGCGAGACTCGTTACGCTTGCCAGAGGTGCGATTCCGTCATCGTCCAAACAATCATCGGGACGGAGAAAGCAGTATAAGTTCAGAGGAAAGCGAACATGATGACACGTCGGGCGTTTCCGATGGCGATGCGTCTATTGCATCTATTTCACAATCTCTGGACATCCGACGCCCCCGCCGATCTTCGTTACCACGTTCTAAGCAGGTCATATATCGACGTGCGCTCAAGCGTTACCTTATAGCCCGACCCCCGCCCATACTTGTCATCCATCTGAAACGGTTCCAGCAGGTGTCTAAATCACCTCTTACTCTATTTGGAAATCTTAAGAAACTAGATGATTATGTGTCTTTCCCGGAATACTTGGACATTCGCCCTTTTCTAGCCCCCAAGAAAGAGGACTATGGTCTTGGGAAGGGTGAACTTAGAGGCAATGTGGTGGAAAAGGGAAGACGGGAGGAGGACCAACCGTGTGTTTACAGGCTTTATAGCGTTGTGGTACACATCGGGAATATGGTGCGATTTCAATAGGTTTGGATTGAGTTACGGTAACTAATTCACTTATCTTCGTTAGCTCGGCGGTCACTACATCGCATATACGGCATTACCTCCCTTAAAGGAACGGCCACCGTCTCCGAGCAAGAACGATCCACCTTACCGCGAGCGGAGGCCTGCAGCTCAATCAGTACCCGAGAATGGCCAGAGTTCCGAGGCAAGTAAGCAAGAGAGACAATGGTGCTATATCAGCGATACTGTCGTCCGACTAGTATCTCTAGAAGAAGTCCTCAAGGCAAAAGCATACCTCTGTATGTATGAGCGAATACAGTGAATATCTACTGTGAAGGTTACCCGAGATCCCGTTATGTCCTAATGTACTTAATTTACCATGATATGTATTTGTCCGGAGGGCCATATGGGTCGTTGTGGATGGCAAAGGGCGCCTGTACCTGCTTCCCCATTCCAAGTAAACTGACGTCTGACATATGCCTTCGCCCAATGCCTCAAATCTTGGGATAGGTGAGGAGCCCAAATTTATATCTAGCACAATGTGATGGAATTCCATGTCCATTATAGACTTCAGCCTCTTCGGAGGAGCGGAGTCGCTTACAGAGGGCAAGACGAGATCGCCAAGACGGACAGACATTATCGACTCTGCTAATGCTACAGACTATCAAATGCGTGCTCCTCAGGACCCATCCGATTTTCTGTGGCTGATGACTGAAGAGCCGCATCGGTCACGTCGAACTGCGATCATGAAAGCTCACCCCGAGGTGAGTGTTATTGAGTGTTAAGAGGCGTATATGCGGGATATCGGCTCATAGGCAAGTCGATTAGGTCACCAAGCTCATGGGGCATGAACCTCTCACCAAGTTCATTGTTCTTGGAGTAGTTACCCTTCAGTTGACTATCGCCGTCTTACTCCGTCATACCCGGCCGCTGTCCCTTCCCTTTCTTCTCGTTGGGTATGTCATTGGGGGAACAGC
This sequence comes from Ramaria cf. rubripermanens, assembly GCA_003316465.1. Taxonomy (NCBI): domain Eukaryota; kingdom Fungi; phylum Basidiomycota; class Agaricomycetes; order Gomphales; family Gomphaceae; genus Ramaria; species Ramaria cf. rubripermanens. The sequence continues at coordinate 17,251 of QFFB01000245.1, forward strand.
AAATCATAATCTCTTTCTTGCTATCCATGAGATTACGCATAACCTGGCGTTCAAGAGTATCAAAGCCAATAAGATACTCGCGATTATTGCGAACCTTCCTATTGGTGTACCTTATGCTGTAACATTCAAGGCAAGGGATCCTCTTCATACACCTGATTTAGTGTATCTGAATATATTTAACAGGGATATCACTTAGAGCATCATAAACGCTTGGGTGAAGATGGCATAGACACTGATTTACCAACAAGATTAGAACTGCTTTGCCTCAACAATGTCCTCGGGAAAGTGTTTTTCTGGCAAGTGGCACACGTAAAAGTGTATATTGTGTGATACTCAAAATTTCCTTAGCACGTTCCAAATACTATTTTATGCTCTTCGTCCAGGATTTGTACGATCGCAGAAGCCAACAGGGTGGCACTTCTTAAATATCTCTATCCAGCTTGCCTTCAATTACGTGGTCTATCTCAGCCTTGGCCCGAGACCGCTTATATACCTTATCCTCTCAAGCTTCTTCGCTGGGAGTCTCCACCCTTTAGCTGGGCATTTCATCGCCGAGCATTATCTTTGGGACAGCTTGGAACAGGAGACATACTCCTACTATGGCGTGTTGAACATCCTTGCATACAATGTATTCTTTTTCCCCGTTTGGCCGAGTATTTTCCTGATCTCCTTTCCTAAGGTTGGATATCATAATGAACACCACGACTTCCCCTCGATACCCTGGTCCCGTCTTCCTGCTCTTCACCGACTAGCGCCAGAATTTTACATACGCATTCCGCATCATCCTAGTTGGCCCATGATTACGGTCAATTTCATCCGTGATAAGGAGGTTGGCATATTTGCACGAGCAAAGCGTGCTGCCAAAGGAACGATGGCCAAGAAAGTGAATATATCACTTGACGGTGGCTGCGCAGATGAGCAGCATGAAGAGATTGGCTCGTCAGGTGATGATTCGGACAAAGAGGGCACTAGACGACGACGCTGAATGAATTCGCACTGGTATGGACCCTAAAATCTTGTAACTTATTTCAAGTTCCCGGAATAATGCAAAGATTTCATTCTCATGGCCCTCCGTCTGCTGATTTATAAAAGGCGTCACGATCACCATCAAAGCCTAGTGGCGTACACTGAGCAGAAGTTACTCCTGCTGTGAGCTGTGATGGTCAATCGTCTAAAGCTAACAGGACATCAATACTATCAACCACATAGCCGAGGCTAGATAATATGTAGTCTACTAAGTAAACTGTGCATGATATATCGAAACATGAGCTCGTGCGGATTAGTATATGATATAAATGATCCCCAGTTACATTACTGTATCATTGATATTTGACAGGTATATAAAGTACCGCTCGGTGTGTTGCGTTGAGCTTGTGGCCTCAAGCCAATTTTCCCATTAGAATTTAAGAGCATTTGAATGCCGAAAGTAGAGTAGACCGCGGATGACACAAATACGTGCATACACATGCCGGAATCCATGTCCACGTATATCCTCCTGAAATATCGTTCAAGAGCCATCGTTACCTTGCATACATATCGTAGTTCTCCTCGCCGCTACCTCAGAGATATTCAATGGCTAGCGATGACCAGAACTTCAATTGTGGCTTTGCAAGGGTATCGCATTGCGTCCTCCGATTCATATAATCATTCGCTGTCGCTAAAGCTTGTCTTGATGCTCAACTTCCTGATTGTGGCCTGGAATGCATAGGGCGATCGAGTTTCATTTCCCTTCCTCGCGTTCCTACCACGCCTCGGGCCCTGAGCCTCGCTCGTGGCTGTATCTATATAAACCCACCACTGACCCTATCAAAGACGAATGAGCAGCCTGAGAGCAAGAAGTAATCATTAAGTCTGAGATGCGTACACGACTGGGACCGGGGGTATCGTAAGGGCGCCCTACCGTCGTCCGTGGTGTAATATTGGGAGTCTACGCGCTGAGCATAGGCTCTCCTTTCACCACGGACCACAGTATGGCACCTATTCGATACACGCCTTACATTTTTCCAAGCAGTGTAACATGGCAAATAACATGATATATATAGTATTAGGTACCATGCACAACTCCTTCCCAAAAGGAGCAAAACAGTGAGTCACCCCCAACACATGAATATACTTTTGTTCCTTGGCAGGTTGTAATTTTACGGTATGCATACATTTTACCTTTAATTAATCCTATCTCTACCATTAACTCAGAGTTGAGCCCCTTTCACCTGCAGCAGTCGAGTGATCTCTGCGTGACCTCTTGACGACGCGGCCTGCAGCGCGTTGCCATATGACCCTCCCTGTTTGTTCGCGTCTGTTCCCATCTCCCACAGCAGACGAACGATCTCAGCGTGGCCTTTTAACGCCGTTGCCTGTAGTGCGTTCCCAAATTTCCCTCCTTGTATATTCACATCTGCTTTTTTCTCCGACAGCAGATGGACAATCGTCCAGTCGCCCTGGAACACCGTACCATGGCGCCCACTCACTACGTTCACATCGGCGCCCTTATTCAGCAACAACAGAGTAATGGTCTTGTAGCCCGGAGACACTGCCGCGTGTAATGATCTACCAATTCCCTCTCCCTGTACGTCTATATCAGCTCCCTTCTCCAGAAGCAGTCGAACGATTTCCCTGTGACCTTTTGATGCGGCCGCCTGCAGCGCAGTGCCGTGCGACCCTCCTCGCATGTTTACATCTGCTCCCTTTTCCAAAAGCAGTCGCACAATTCGGCGCAGCCTTTTGACGACGCTACCTGGAGCAGGGTGCCAGTCCGCCCTCCGTGCGAGTTGATATCTGCTCCCACCTTCAGTAGCAGTTGAACGATATCCATATGGCCTTTTGACGACACGGCCTGGAGCGGGGTGCGATACTCCTCTCCCTGCATGTTTGTTTCTGCTCCATCTTCAGCAGCAGTCGAACGATCCCCATGTGATTATTTGCCACGGCTACCTGCAGCGTGTTGTCATCCCACCATCCTTGCCCCTTTCTCCAGTAGCAGCTGAACAATCTCAGCGTAATCATTTGCCACGGCCGTTTGCAGCGTGCCGTCATACCGCCCTCCATGCCCACTTACATCTGCTCCTATCTCCAGCAGTAGTCGAACGATCTCCGTGTGACCATCTGATGCCGCCTCCTGCAGCAAGTTACCAAACTACCCTCCTCGAGGGTTCACATCCGCTCCCTTCTGCAGCAGCAGGCGAACAATGTCAATGTGATAGTTTGACACTACCGCCTGCAGCGCATTTCCATACGACCCTCTGTGTGCGTTTGCATTCGCTTCCTTCTCCAGCAACAGTTGAACCATCTCTGTGTAACCAGATGACAACGCCTTATACAGGGTGTAACCTAGATCTGGGGCTAACAGCCCTTCATATATCTTTGAGCAATGTTCTCCTACACAAACAAGCATGAGAATTAGAGATGATTACATGAATAGGCATTAACAACCACACACATTCCCTGAGAAGATTCTCACAGTGCAGTGTGTATCTCCACTGTCAAGCCTCTGTCATGACAATCAGGATTTGCCCTTAACTGAGCAAGTGAAACACACAATTGATCTGTGCCCAAGGTGGAGGTCAACAGTTGCTGGAATTCTTCAGGTATTCTAGAGTATTCCTGACGTCTCCTTCCCTCAGGGGTTAGATCAACGCATGTAAACGATCGGAGCGTCGAAGGGGTGTTTCTAATTTCGCTTTGAGGCTTTATACATCGGCACGACAACGAGGGAGCCTTTCTGGGGAATTGACCCGCTTGCTTAGATTCGGTAATCGATCAGACATATTACACGCATCCTCCACTACCTCCTGGACATCAGTTAACACTTTCTGTAGTCCCATGAGCTGTTGAACAATCCGTTTCTTATCTTTGGAGGCGTTCTCTACGCTATTTCCATAGCTGCATAATGTGCTGAGAGTCGCAACAGTGAGTTGAGTTGATGAAGCGCGCAAGATGAGGGTCCTCATGTGACCTTCCTACCTCCGACTACTAGCAGGCTGCATCTCGATTCCACACTGGCAGGCCTTGCCAGTGTCTTTGTATGCTCTTAGTTAAACCTGCACGGAAGTGATAGAGAGGTGCCGTTATTCCAATTGTATCCGACGTCCTCAAGCAGTCTATTAGCTTTCTTCTGTAGATAGTTTATTGAATAGTTCGATTCTGTGTTGAATCAATAAACCTCCTGTCCGGCGATTTGGACGACGAACAACTTGTTCGCCCACCATTGAATGGTGGGGCCGACTTAAGTACACTCTATTCCACCTCGGTAAGACATACTTCACAGAAATTGCAAACATGTGGATGATGCTCACCAGTTTCATATTATAGATGGCTTGTGTATACTATTGCGTAGCAGTAATTCTTGACAGAACTTGCAAGCTCTCTGGTGTGACACGCGTGACGGCACCACTCGAGCGCGTTTTGTTACATAAAATACCAGTAAGGGCAACGAAGCCACTTCTCAATCACTTCTTCAACATGCAAAGGTCGTAAACAAAGCTCCCACTTTGGCTGCTCGAATTGACGCAATTTGCGAGAGACTACGCATCCCTGGTATGTTCTCTTCTTGCTGAGGCGATGCGTGCCCTGGGCCTGAGCCTCAAGAGTGCTGACTTCTTGCTACCATCAACTCATTTATTCTGTTATGTCTACAACACAATATTTTACATACTGCAAGATTTACGGGCTCGGTCTGGCCTCAGAAAAATTCACCGGTCGTTTCCCGATATATACCAACGACTTAGTGCATGCTATCGCGACAATACAGAGCAGGACGCCGTAAAAGGGACCATCATCACTATATATGCAAGAATGTGTACAGACTCTTTACTGAGAGACAAACTGTTCAATGAAGGTGATCATCCAGTTCTTTGTACAACCGCCCGACTATGTAACTGTTCTCGAGATGTCAGGATTTCTTTCCCAGATAATACCATTCTTGAATGTCTCCCCCTATACTTCATTGGTACTTCAGTGTCTCGTGACCATCACTCATCATGGCGGTAAAGCGGCACGTGAATTCCTTGTCTCCAAAGCTCGTGAAGCTAGCTGAAGATAGCGTCGAGGACCTTTTCATAACTGAACGGTGTATTGAGATTACGGCACACTGCGCACTTTACGTCCTATGTCCGCAGAAGGGAAGACTCGATAACAGCTTGCTTAGGTCTCTCGGACCCCTGGAATCATTTTTCAAGCTTGTTGAGACGGTCTTGCACAAGCCGGCAGTAGCGCACCAGACTTTCACACATGCAGTAGAGCTATTGACTGCGGCCCCTGAATATGGCCGGGCAGCTTTCCTTTCTCATCCCCCCTCAAATGCATTTCTCGTGGCTTGTCTTCGCAGCGCAGATATCCAGATTCGCGCAGCTGCACTGAGTGGCCTCGTGCGTATGGAGGTCTCTGTCAGCGAGCCTGACCGCTCGTCAGTAGATCCCCAGAAGTTTTTCAAGGCCATCCAGCGGCCTCAACCCCCAGTCGTCAACGATACGCTCGTCCGATACGGTTCGGAAAGGACGGATACCTATGCGTTCATGGCTATATCGTTGCAGTATCAAAAAGCAATGATGAAGTATGCTCAAGACCGTGATCTGTACTCGCTTGGAATCCAAATAGTTCAGCTAATCGGTCGCACGGAGTACTTCATCGTAGACGGGATGTTCCAAGACGAGAATGGCCGAGCCGTTGATCTAGGTCTTCCGTTTGTGCATTGGATAGATGCCCTTCCGCATTGTGCTAATGCCATCCGCAAGCGAGGCAATCCCGCCCAGCGCGACGCAGCAAACATCGTAGAACTCAAGTTTTTTGTTCTCAAATCTCGGATGGCAGAAGCCTATCCCATCGCACTAGAGGCAGTAAAAAATAGTCCGAATGTAGCGTTCTATTATTACGTCTTGACAATGGGGTCAGACCACTCCGATGGTCTGCGATGGGCAAAGAAAGGGCTCAAATGCACTGGCCCTTGGATGACTCCCTATGTGCGATTCGGCTTATTGTTTTATGCCCTCGAGCACGCGGGGTCCCTGGGACTCCAAATCTTGGAGCAGGCGACCAGAGATGAAAGGGCGGTGGATGAAGGACACACATTTCTTAGATGCGCATTGCAGAGTTTCTTGGATAAGCAGAAGGTTTCGGATGAAATCAAGGCCTTCGTTCATTCTGCACCAGTATCCAAGACGCAGTTTCGACTTGCACGTCAAAATATTCTCAAGCATTATGCGTCTGCTTCTGCAGAATGGAGTCATGTTATTTCGAGGTTCGATAGCATGGAGCCATCTTCGCAAGCGCTTATACTGTCTCGTTCCGCGAATGAAGAGCTCGCCGACTGGTTAGACGGTACCAAGCTTGATAATGAATCGGAAGAACCCAAAATGTACTGTGTTGATTCCCAAACTGGCGGCAAACCCTTGGAACTCAGGCGATGCTCACACTGTGGGAACCCCAGTGCTATGCTCAAAAAGTGCACGGGCTGCATGAAAACAAGGTGGGTGACATTTTTGTCTTAGAAGAGCCTCCGTTCTAATAAATTTGGGTAGGTATTGCGATGCATCTTGCCAAAAGGCGCACTGGTCTGTGCATAAGAAGGCGTGCAAACCACATGACGATAAGTGAAGGTGGTGTGGGTGGTGACTTGGACCACTTCCATTCCTCACTGAAATTTTGTACTTTGTGGAATGTTACTTCCATGCTGACAGATTTAACTGGGGAGATTGGGTTAATCTCACTGCTCTGGTAGAGGCTGGGCGTCATTTTGGCGCCATTGAGTTATGAGTGTGTCAAATGAGTTGGTTATCCAGCCTCTAGGCCGCCTTCGTATAGGTGACACCATGACTACAATTTATCATATGTAAATCAAAGAAGACATAAATATTCCCAAGCTCCTCAGTACAAGCCACCTGACCGACCCCGCCTAGTCTCCGCCAATATATCCACTACTTGATCTCGTGCGTCTTCTGTGTCAGGGCTGGCATCGAAAGCTGTACTTGCCAGAGCCCTTCGCAATGCCAATTGAAGTCCGGCACTCTTTGGCGTTGGACTGGGCGGTGGAGAGAGAACATGGGCAGGCGTCGCTCCCTCGGCTGGGAAGATTCGACGATAGAGAAGTGTTGCCAGGAGAAGCAAGCGAGTGTCTTTGACAGCAACCTCAGACTGCTCATCGGTGCTCCTTCCACTACCCTCACCGGCACTCTCAGAGGACGACGACGATGAATCATCCTGCTCAATCTCGAATTCATAAGATGGCAGTGTGGCTAGCACTTCCGCGGGAGGACATCTGTCGATTTTATCCAACAAGTACGTGAGCTCCGCCAACGGGCCGCCAAGCTCCCTCCCGGCTGCAACTACGGTCTTCGCGTCCTTATCATCAGAAAGAGGAGGCCTGGTGGTGCCACCAGTCTCATGATCTAGATCTACGAGACGCTGACCTGAAACAGAAGAGACAAACTGTTGTGCGGCCAGGGCGTGAGTACGGGCGAGAACAAGGTGTGCGGCAATGCAATGCACAGGAGAAAAATCATCCTCCTTTGACAGGTCAAAGAGTGGCGCCTCTGTCATTGAGACCATCTTTGCAGCTTCGTCTACATCTATTCCCAGCACCAACGTCTCAGAAGAAGTCTTGACGTCGGATCGCCTGGCAACGTCCCAGATCTTAGCAGCAGTGGATGCCGCGAAAGGACGGGCAAGCAGAGCCAGCGTAATATTATCCGAAGGCGAGGGTGAAGGAGGGAGCTTAGCTGAAAAGGACAAGTAGGCATGGACCCTGAATAGAAGAGGTGCATCTGACAAAGTAGATGGTTGAATGAGAAGACACGGAGACTGTAGTGCCACTTACCGCGAAGAAGTTCTACTTGACACAGCTTCCGCCACCCTCGGAGACCTATTTCATCCTGTCTCCTCATAATCTTATCGGGTGTCCTTTGTGTTTGCAACACGCCTTGCACACTTCTCAACACAGCCGACCCCATGCTCCCAACCACAGAACGCAGACTACCATCTGCACCAAGTGCCCGTCGTAAAGTACGCTCATCCCCTGACAACAGAGCGCGCGAGATCTCCCCATCACGCGTTGGGGAAGCCGACGCAAGACGGCCATCCGATGTCTGTGCCTCTGGCGACAAAGTGGACGAGGAAACAGAAGCGAAGATTAGCGTATCCGGAAATAGGTGGGCGACTCTCTTAGGCAGGTAGGGTCCAGCAAGCGAAAAGAGTAGCAACAATGACACCACCATATTCATCACTTGCAAAACATTCCAACCAGCAAGATCCGCCTGAACTGGAGCGGCATTAGGCAGCGTCTGTGAAAGTACCGTACCTTCATGAGCTACACTTTGCGATGATGCAGGCGTGTTCGAATTGAAAAAGTTGAAAAGTAGGAACGCAGCTAAGAGGTATTTGGGGGGTTGACGTTGATCCTGTACGTCTGGCGGCTGCAATACGAGATGCGGCGGAACGGTCACAGGTGTCTCCGACACAACATTCTTCCTTGGTCGACCGCGCTTCCGTTTCTCTGCAGGAGGTGCAGGCGAAGTCTTCACCTTCCGCTCTTTCTTTTCAACACGGGCACGTTTTTTCGCACGACCGTCTTCGTCATCAGAATCCCCATCCTCTGCATCGTCGCCATCATCGCCATCGCCATCCTCGTTGTCTTCTGCATCCTCAGCAACCTCGTCGGCTTCCTCACCACCAAACCGTTCTCGCCACTCCTTTTCCCACTCACGCAGGAGCTCCGAACCACCAACGAGGCCGGACAGAAGGGTCCGTAAACCTTCACCTTCGCGCTTCAGACGCGTCTCCCTACGTTTTAGAGCTCTAAACCACCATCAGCCGTGGCCGGAGAAGGTGTGTATTCAACTTACCGGATATACTCAACCGCTTTGCCCAAAACAACCCCTTTGCTGTTCTTCTTGGCAGCCTTTACACCATCCACATATCCTCTTTCATTGACAACATCGTCTACAGTATTGACAATCCCTTAGCTCGCGTACGTACTAGGTTGACGAGTCGACGACTCACCAAAATCCCATTTCGAGGCATAGGCGCCGGTTAGACCCTTGCCTTGTGTCTGGGTTGAAGTATTCTTCTCCAATATGCGCAGAGCAGGCACTGCACGCCGTAATGCAAGGATGCGCGCGTTCAGATTGGTGCGATACCGACGTTCGATGGTTGTGTGCGATGTCTTAGGCCGACCAGTCTTTGTCGTCGAAACAAGCCCAACAGTATCTTGTGACACTGACGAAGGAGAAGACGCGGCTTGAGAGCTGGGAGGGGTGGGCTGGGATGTCGCGGAGATGTTCTGCAGCTGCTGAGGTGCTGGAACAGTGGGCCGCAAACGCGGTATGGGAAGTTTTGGTTGGGGTACCTGAGAATCTGAAAGATGATATATTCAAAAGAATATACTGGGCATTATAATGTGCACCGCGTACCTATTAATAGAGGTGACACTGGCGTGATGGGTGTTTGGCCTTCTGTAGCTCCTCGGGAGTTCTGGTTCACAGGAACAGCCAACGTGACGCCAGCCGCTTCCCGTGCCTTCTGACTAATATAGGTGAACAGACTCAAGTCATTCGGGTTCACTCCAGCACTTGATTCCGAATCAGGTTTGGACAAAGCCGGGCTCACGGAACGCGACGACAGCGAGCTGGGCCTGGGTGTAGGAAGCTGAAGTGGAACAACTGGTGCAAGGGGAGCATCAGAGGGTTGTGAGAGTGTGAATTGAAATGCAGGATCGTAGCTGCTGGACGCAGGCATCTGTTCCGGGGAAGACTCGCTGAAAACCGTGCCTTCGAACTGCAAGGTGCTCGGGTCGATGGAGAATTGTTGCGAAGATTCGGTTATAAAGGATGAGATATCAGTGTCCATGTCCATCAACGACCATTGGTCCTGGGAGAGGCTCGAAGGGAAGTTCAAGTTCATGTTAAAATTAAGGTCGTCGAAATTTTGAGGCTTTGACACTGATAATTGATTGCAAATTGATCCTGTTAGCATCCAGTCGTTCCGAGGGCTCCCACTGTGCTGAGAGCTGGAATTCGAGGAGCTTGTGCTAGTATCTTCTCCTTGAGAGAGAAGGTGTGGGCTTAGAACTGGATCTTCCATGTCTTCCAAATTCGGAGGCCCTGGCATCGTTGTACGACTACGACTTACTTATAAGAATGAGAAAGGCGAATGGTGGTACGAGACGAGCGTCCTGGCCGGAGCAAGTATCAGACCACTTTGACTACATCACGTGATCAACCCTCTACCAATCACAGCTGACTCCAGAGCCTCAGGACATTTTAGACGCCTACGGCACGCAAACTAGAGGGCTTCTGAAGGCTTGTACCTATATACTATATACTGTGACGACACCATTGGAAGATGAACCCCAACTCACTACCATGTCCACCAAACTAGGCGTAAATGGAGGTCAGCCAGTTCATGGAAATTATAGAGGGTATGTATCCTACTAGTGGTATGTAATGAGTACTTTTCCAGAGCTCACGAACGATTGGTCAACAAGATATTATACGAAGCGTCCCTTCGTCAAAGATCATCGATTAACTTTACTTCCCTCCCAATTTTTTGCTGACGCTGTAGTCTTGGACGTAGGGTGCAATGAAGGTTGGGTGACCTGCGAAATAGGTGAATAAAGGAACAAGGATCCACGTGTCTATTGGCCTTATATGTTTCCGAAGCGCAGCAGTGGGGTGCAAAGAAAGTTATCGGCGTGGACATTGACCCCGAACTCATCCGAGCCGCATGGAGAAGGCGGCTGACGGTGTGGTCGTTACAGCCACCAGAGATCCCACAAGAATTACTTTCATCTCAGAAGAAAAGGAAGAGAGATGACGCACCATCCGTTAACTTGCACAGTTACTTTCCCCAGTCGATGGAACACATGTTTGGCCCCCTCCCTATCCCTGGAAGAACCTTTGGTTCACCAGAGAAGTTCCCTCATAATATATCTTTTCACACAGCGGACTGGGTCGAAAATGGGTTGCCGGACGATATATCAGGGTATGATATAGTCATTGCGTGAGTCCTGAACACTACGTCCGGGTCGCTTATAACTCACAAATGGACCCCGTAGGCTTTCAATATCCAAATGGATACATCTTAACGGCGGAGACGATGGTCTCGTCAGATTCTTCCGTCGCGTTTCAGATGTACTGAGACGTGGGGGGAAATTTATTCTTGAACCCCAGCCATGGGAAACTTATGCGAAAGCCAAGAGGATAGACATTGTAAATCCGGCGTGTTTCCTGATTCCGCATTTAGCTGATTGGCCACTGCAGAGGTTGAAAGAAACTGCTAACCTGCTAAAAATACGACCGGAGGGATTTCCTGACCTGCTCGAGGAACTGGGATTTAGAAAGTGTGAGCGACTCGGTGTGACAGGAGAGGGGGGTGAGCTGTTTACATCACCCAGTTATTCTATCCCTCTGAAATGTTATCAAAGGCTTTCGCAGACCCGTTGACATGTATATCAAGGGCTGAGGAGGACTTGTCCAATACGAAGTGTCCACATACGGTATTACAAGTTTCTCGGCGACGGAATCTATAAGTGTCAATGCCTGGGGTAGATGCATAGCAGGGAGTTTAATTCTGGTGTGAACCATCATTGCAACACTGTCTCGACAGCGTTGGTCTGGCATTCTATTGATCTGGAGTCATACCTAACATTGGCGTTTCGATACCGTTGGCATCTAGAAGGGAGTAATCCTTTAGGGAGTCATGCGATCCATCTTGCATCTATCCTATCTACGGTATAATGGCAGTATCTACAGTACCTGCCGCTCACAAGGCTTGAAGAGCCGCTTCCAATTGCTGCACAAGCACTTTGTTTTCCTGTAAACTTCCGACAGTTATACGGAGACAGCCTTGGCACCCCCACTGGTCGCCTCTGAACCGGACGACAACGCCTCGGTGCTCTGCGAGCTCTCTATATATCTGCCACATTGGTCGTCTCAGCCGCGAATAAATGCAGGTTGGGCAATACAGTACCTTTAACGCCCGCGTGTTATTTGGTGTCCCCCCTTCTCGGTCCAATACGGGGACGAGAAGGAAATTAGCATCGTTCCCCCCAAGAGGACTGGCTAACCCTAGCTTAGAGAAGGGCGCCAGAGCTGACACAAGCTCTGATCGTGCGGTACGAAGGGACATAATTTTGTCCTGCATATTTTTCAACGAAGCAGGTGATAACGCTTGAAGTGCCAATACTGATGAAGGAGTAGAGATGTTGTAAGGGGCTTTGGTGTTGGTCAGTATTTGGATTAGAGGGGGTTGCGCTAGAGCAATACCAAGTCTGATGGAAGGTGAGCGAGTTGTAAGCTGTTCTAGATTACTACGAACCGGATGGCGGCCAAACCAAAGCTTTTACTTAGGGTCTGCATTACGCAGATATTGGCGTATTCATGCACGAGCTGTGCTGCACTAGAGTTGGGACTGGCAAAATCTATATATGCTTCGTCCACGACCACGACTCCTTTGAAATTTGGATCATCGAGGATTTGGCGGATGTCAGAGAGCGGTAGGACTGTTCCTGTGGGATTTCCGGGCGAACATAGAAATATGAGTTTAATTGATGGGTCTGAGGCTACCGACCTCTTGATCTGGAAACTCTGAGTGATATGGAAACAAGGTTGTGGGCAACGGACACACCTCATCAATGCTCAGCTGGAAGGTACCATTGAGTGGTACTTTGACGATGGGAACATCATTTACTTGTGCGCATACTGCGTACATTCCATAGGTCGGGGGAGTCGTAAGAATTTTATCGACACTGGGTGTACAGCACACTCGAATAAGAAGGTCTATGACTTCATCCGACCCAACGCCGAGAAATACATGATCAGTTCCTGGTATTCGTCGCAGGTCAGCGATCCGTGTCTTGATCCGTGTCTGGGCGGGGTCAGGGTAGCGATGCAAGTCCGAATCCGCGTATGAATCAATAATGGATGAATTATTTGAAAAGTCTATCGAGTGTCCAAGTGCATTCTCGTTCGCGTCTAGAAGGATCCCAGATTGGTAGTCGTCTCGTGCGCAGCGATATGGGTGGAGAGTAAGTATATTTGGTCGGATGACTGCCTCAATATCGAAATGCTTCGGTTTTGTTTGTCTGGCATAATTTTCAAGGCCGTGAATAGGCATTGTTTGGGGACGACTTGAGTCTCAGTCAAATTTCGTAAATCTAGGCTTAGTCAGCAACACTCTAGCCGCGTCTTGTGGCATTTGTTTGTCGTTCATTCGTGGGCACTACAGCACTGTAAATAAGTAGTACATCGCTAGTCTTGAGTCGACAGCGTCACGGTGGCTACTTTCGTCAACATCGACTGTTTCATGTCTTTACCTTGTGAGCGGCCTGGGAGTCATTTGCATAACTCTCCGACACCAGATTTTGGGCCTTGTAGCTTGGGGCTTATTTTGCATTATGTAAGCCTCAAGCCCCACAGCCGTTTATCGGAAAGTCTCCTGGTCACGTTTAACCCTGCAGGGATAGAAGACTCCTACTCTTCAAGTTGTATCAATGGCCTTATTTCCGTTCCCGCATCAAGGTTCAAAGCTTCAACACTGCCATCTATGCTCACTTGGCAATCTTTCTAAACCCCGCCCGCCCCTTCCAACTCTTTCCGACCTCAGTAAGTATGTATACTCGTTGCCAGTGTATCTCGATCTTCTATCTTACCCGTATTCCTCTGTTGCATTCAGATTCCATTAGTAAAGGGCAGTGTTCATAGCAAGAACTATCGACCAGGTAAAGTCCCTGCACTGTGCTGCTCTATAGTTGTTATGCAGCCTTGGATTTCCGATCCTTCGGTACTTGCGCATTTTGTGATATTTATATTTTCGACATATGAGGTATCGCGCCACACAACCAACAGGTATGTGGAGGAGCTAAATGAGATTCAATGCGAGCGAGATCTGCAGGGTCCGAGGGGGAAGGTGAAGAAGTTCTGTTTTCTTCACCCGCAAAGGAAGCAGAAATCCTCATCTCCCCTCTGCTCCCCAAATACGTCTTCTTCCTTCACTATATCACGCGTGGTTCCATAAACCGGATCTCGTCACCACCCCCATCCACCTCAGTAAGCACTCTATGCATGTGCATATCCATGCAAATGAATTCGGTCATTGTGCTCATACTTACCTCAATCTGTAACAAACTGCACGCTGAGCTTCTTCCTGTCCTATGCTAGCTCACACCACGTCACGGGTTGTGAAGTTGGTATTTGAGGTGGCAATTCTAACTACCATCGGACCTAGTGTCCGAGCTCGATGTGATGTCTTGTACGCACACCACTTCTTCGCGTGCTCGCTACCACTTGTAGCAACGGCCATTGCCTACTGTGAGTACAGGGTCCCCAACTGCTTGAAAAATGACGGCATAGCTCCTGCGATACATTGAAGGCGGCCAGCCTAACCTCACCCTCGAAAGACTGGTCTCCCTCTATCAAAGTGGTATTCCCGTTGACAATAATTTACAATTGACGGCCGTGCATACAGTAGTATAATCAGATGTCAAAGCTATCAGTTACCGGTTAAATTTTTTTTCTGCCCTCCATCGACGTGTTGTTTATCATTGTTAAAGTTGACTTCTTCAGATTGGTGGCTGTTATACCGATACTGGTTTCTCGTTGATGTTGCCAGAAACCATTCAGATATGCGCTGAGACAGCGCCAAAATGTCGTGAAATGAGGACTTGTAATCGCTCTCCTCATAACATTTATATATGGCTTCTACTCGCAGCTCGATCGGTGACCACTGTGTATATATGCATTTGTGTTCCAGCGCCGTCTTTTCCCTCTGGCATGTGCTTGACGTATGCGTTGCGCAGTCATATAACTGCTCCATCGTCATCATTTGATCATTCATACCGTACAGTGGGCGTCAGGCCTCAGGTTCACTGCGTTTAAAATGAGACATAGCGTTCCTTTGTTGCTGATCAAAAGACATTATTGTAACACAATATATCGATTGAAATCCAAGCAACTTACTTCCACACTCCTCCTGTAATCCACTGTACTTAATGGTCAACATCGATTCCCACATGTAGCATGAAGTGGCGTCTTCTGTGTGGAGCTTACCTGGCTGAAAAGGTGCGCAACACACGAGGCTCCGGTCTCCAACGTTACCACTTCCTTACTCGAGTAGGTCATGTGTGGATAGTCATATCATTGCTAGACTTATGTGACACTGGAAAAAAAAAAAAAAACAGAACACAGAGACCATGCAGATTCAATTTGACCACTCGATCAGAGCAGCTTTGTCTGCTATCATATTACCATCTAAGTCAGTGATAAATGATGAGGGATTCTGAGAGGCAAGTGAGGAGCTAATCGCTCTTACTATAAGCTAGCCCCGTGTCATTCGGAGAGGTCAAAATATCTGAGCATCTCGTGTATTATCCGTGCTTCGCCTTGATCGATCATAGAGTGGGTCAGAATGTTGCACATCGTTGCCACGGGATGTGGCAAAAAGTATTACATATGTATGATAAACTGTAGTGCATCTTGTTTGCATCTAAGGAAGGGATTCAAAAGTTTTCCTCGGTTAATAGTTACGTAAGGCCTTCGAGGCTTCGACATGCGTGTTCCGCCCACTCCACATGCTTCAGCCTATGTGGCAGGATAAATAGAATGCAGAATTCAGACTTGCCTCGTTTCTCAAGCTTCTTCCTGGTAAGGCCTAGCACCGGCTCACAAACCCCTTCCTATCCTTAACTGTCGTTCATTTGTGCCCTCCCAGTCCTCTTCAGAGCTATGCGTCTTCTCCTCCCCGCCATCCTTGCTGCAGTAGTTTCTGCAAGCCCTTTGGCGCAGTGTCGTTTGATCAAACGAGATGCGGCGCTGTCTGTATCATCGTCTAGTACTAATGTCCCTAGTGGAGTGCCAGCCTTTGTAGCCTCGACTTGGTTCGCTGGCTGGCACGCAACTACCGGATTCGCCGTCTCAAATATTAGTTGGGACAAGTACACTCACATCACGTACGCCTTTGCGTGAGTTGCATATATCTTCCATCTCGTGGTTGTGTAGACCAAGGAATGCTGTCACGTAGGACCACGACGCCCGACGTGAACACCCTTGCAATCACCTCGGAGGACCAGACAGTTATTCCACAGTTCGTTTCAGCTGCTCACAGCAACGGGGTCTCGGCTTCCATCTCTGTCGGTGGATGGACGGGCTCCCGATTCTTCTCTACCGCTGTTGCCACTGCCCAGAATCGCACCGCGTTTGTGAAAACGCTATCGAATTTCGTAACCCAGTATGGATTTGACGGTATAGATTTCGAGTAAGTTTTCGGTTATAGAGTACTTCGAAGAATTGCTTACCATCTGCAGCTGGGAGTACCCCAACCATCAAGGTGTCGGGTGTAATACCATCTCGCCCACGGACACAGCAAACTTCCTGCTTCTCCTTGAGGAACTCCGTTCGACGCCTGCTACCTCCAAACTCATCCTAAGTGCCGCAACAGCCATCACTCCCTTCATGGACTCCACCGGATCGCCCTCCTCTGATGTTTCCGCGTTCGCCAAAGTCCTGGACTTCATTCAATGCATGAACTACGACATTTGGGGGTCATGGAGTAGCGCTGTGGGGCCTAACGCACCGCTAGCCGACTCATGCGCCCCTGCAGCAGACCAGCAGGGCTCAGCAATGAGTGCTGTCGCAGCATGGACTAAGGCTGGGTTCCCAGCACATCAGATCCTACTCGGTGTCGCCAGCTATGGACACAGCTTCAGTGTCGCAAACACTGACGCGGTTCAGAACGGCGCCCTCGTGCCGTATCCACCCTTCGATAAGTCGAACCAGCCCAGTGGCGATTCATGGGATGGCGCTGCAGGTCCTGATGAATGTGGCGTCCAGCAGCCAGTTGGAGGTGAGTGTGCATACGCGGATGTCACATCAACCAAGTTGACATGTGGCTAGGCATTTTCGACTTCTGGGGTCTCATCCAGGGCGGGTTCCTCACTTCGGCTGGCCGGCCTGCATCGGGCATTGCCTACAGATTTGACAATTGCAGCCAGACAGTGAGTCCAGGAAATTTTTGTTGAGTTTCTCATTAACCCTCTGTGTAGGCCTACGTATACAATCCTACGAGCCAGGTCCAGGTTTCATACGATGACGCAACAGCATTCACAGCCAAAGGCGCGTACATAAAGTCTGCTGGCCTGCGAGGCTTCTCGATGTGGGAAGCTGGCGGTGACTCGCAAGACATTCTCCTTGATGCCATTCGTAGTGGTGCAGGTGTTTCAAGCTTGAAGCCCTGTGATTAGACTTCTCTGTTGTCGTGCGCGCGTGCTAGTTAGTTTGTCTCCATTCACCAACTGTCGTTTGCAAACACATCTTCCTCCACCTTCGTTACGAGGTTTCATGTATACTCATTGTCATAGTAGTTGGTCGGTCATGGGTGAAAACCCTAACCGCAAGTTGTTGGCAGTGCTAGGGCGAATGATTTGATTGTTTATGGCTGCCTGTAATGCTGTGTTTTGATTAGGTAAGCCCTCACCACTGCAGTGCGCCAGCTAGTGAACATGGGGTGAATGCAAAACGGCCCCATTACTAGGCTCCTGTAGACCGCATCCAGCCTTAATGGATTGTTATTCCGGTGCTTCGATGCTGCCTGGTGCTCTGATGCCCTAACTGGTGAAAATGCTTCAGGCTCACCTGGCGCTGGCCTATTGAACACCGCAGCGCAGCCCCAGTAGCTCGGGCTCTGGCTTGGCCTGGGCTTGCGCCCGGGCTTCATATTTTTTCTATAGTTCTGTGTAGTGAGTCTATCTTAGGGCAACCCTCAATTCTATGGAAATATATCACACAACTAGTAGAGGGGGAATCCAAAATGTCATAATCAATACTAAATACAAGATAATGAGGGCCTCACCTAGAGGGGGAATCTGAAGAGAAAAGGCTAAGGATCCCCCAACTA